>CAUYRT010032920.1:0-23998 GCA_963574885.1 Lepilemur ruficaudatus
CCCAGCTACTCGGGAGGCTGAGGCAGAAGGATCGCTTGAGCCCAGGAGTTTGAGGTTGCTGTGAGCTAGGCTGATGCCACGGCACTCTACAGCCCGGGCAACAGAGTGAGACTCTGTCTCAAAAAAAAAAAAAAAAAAAAGTGCCTGGGTTTCGAAGGCACGTCGTGAGCTAGAGCAGAGTAAGCCACCCAGCGGGACACCCATCTCCACCTCAGCAGCTGTCGGCTGGAGCCGTGCATGGGATTCTGCCTTCCTTCCAGGGCTGCCTCTTATCCTGTCTTACCTCCTAAACTCCAAGGGGAGCTTCTTTCCATGAACAGACCGCCTCCTGGCCTAGTACCACCACTTCCTGTTGTTTTTGTTTATTTTTTAAGCCCCCCAGGTTCCAATCAAGATTTGAAGTATCAGCCCAGCCTCACTGAAAAAAAATCTCATCTCAACACGAGAGAGAGAAAAGCAATAGGAATCAGCTTGACAGAGTATCAGAGTGTGTTCCTACCTAATCTGAGACACACAAAGCCTCTGTCTTAAAATAACTTTGCAGAGATTTCCAAATCCAAGACGTTAAGAAAAGTACAGAGAGACATCTTATTTTAGGACTCAGAAGGACTTAAGGGAATCAATTTGTCCAACACGGCTTGTTTAGCAGATAAGCGATCACAGGTCTAGACAAGTTGAATAACTGGCCAAAGGTCAAAGAGCAAACCACCAATAGCCCTGGGCAGGAGTACAGGTTTCCTGGTCAGTTTTTCTAAATTCTTAGCAAGTGCTGGGTATTGTCCCAGGACTTTCAAATGCACACATGACTTTCCTTACAGTGTGGTGGGATGTATAAGTATGAACATTGCTCAAAGGAAGTCTAACTTTACAGGTAAATTTAAAAAAAAAAAGAAGAAGAAAAAAGTGTGAACCATTCCCTTTACAATTACTTAATTTTACAAAATAATTCATGTACTATTTTTGGTCCTATTTTTCACTTAACATGAGGTCATAAAGCTCTGTTATAAACCTGTTATAAATACCCCTTCAACAAGAGACAACTTTTCAAAGTCAAATTATCTTCTGACCCCAAAAATCTAATTCACAGCAAGTTGGGTGGTTTTTTTGTTGTTGTTTTTAAGAAAGCCACATGGCCCAATTAGTCATCCTCAAATTAACAAGACTTAGTAAACCTTATTCTAACCCTGCCATGATAAAACAGCTCAGATAGTATATTCGTTTACATTACAACATGCTTTCAAGGTTTTAAAGTAGTCCTCAGTGATTAATTATTCATCACAAATATTCTTTCGAACAGAGTATCGTCATCTTTTCAAGGATTCCCTCTCCTTCGTTAATATTCAAATACATGCAGAAACACTGTCATGAAGCCCTGTCCTCTTAATCTCATGCTTAGATGAAGAAAAAGTGCATTGTCCTTGCATCTTGAAATCTTGATAAAGTTTCCAAAGTTTTGCAGACAGTTAAGAGAACAGTTAGTTGAGTCCAAAGTCCGTGTGCAGGCTTATTTTTCCAATGAAAACGAACCAGCAATTACCAGCAAATAAAATGAGAGCCTAAGACTTGCCTAATTCTGTTCAAATAGGTGTTTGCTATGGCTTATTGTGCATGAAGAACACAGAAGCACAGCTCTACCAGTCAACCTCATCACAATCTGTGTTGAGTTTTCCAGGTTTAGTTAGCCCAAAACACAAAGTCCCAGTATAAAGCATGTAAGTAATATTTTTAAGTGCCACAAGAAAGAACAGTTTATTAACAGAAAAAATATACTGTAACACAAGAATGGGGCATATTGATATAATATGAAATTATAGGGTCTAGCCTTAGGTTTCCATGTATAAAATTACTATGACAAACATTTATGTCGTTAGAACTGTTTATGTAACTATCATTAATTGGAGAATGCACACAAAACAGTACATGGGAAATCATGAAAATCTCCTCACTTTTACAAATGCAGTAAAGCCATGGACTCCTAAGAAAGAGCAGGTCTTACATCTAAACTGCTCTTCTTGAACAATGACATTGAGACCACTGAATTCAAGAGACAGTTTCTTCAGCAGGGCCAATCTGTGCGAAGATTTTGTCTATAACCACCGGAAAGTAAACATCTTTGTCATGCTTTTGTTATTTTAATAATGCTTCCCCCTACTAAAAACAAACAACAAAAAACAAACCAAACATTGTTGTTAAAGTATTGGGAGAAGGTCTCTTTGACTCTGAAAAATAAAAGCAATCAGCTAATTTGCAGTAATTCTATATTCTTTCAGTACTGCATTTTAAGTTAGTTTTCCATCCATCAAGGCCCCAGAGGAATTCAGTTAATTCTCACACACTTCTCTTGGATTAATAGTGCACTCTGATTGGTGTTGCATTAGCAGATGCAAATCATTTTCTGGATAAGGCAGGGGATTGAAAATTAAATAAACAAATATGTATTACTTAGAGAAGGTCACCCCAAAAATGTGAAAGAATTTTGTAGATCCAGCCTCCCAGCAGAAATATCCTAAACAAGAACTACTAAAGAAGCATTTCAGGGCACCAAAACATTTGGAAAGCCAGCACATTGTGTATTTGCATAGGATTGGATTTCTAAATATGTCACATTGAAAACGGGGGTCTCACCTACTTGAAACAAATGGCTGTTTAGCTTCCAATCTGGGGTTAATATTTTTAGGACAAACCACCACTCTTTCCAAAAATTTTTCTCATTCGTCTTTCTGCACAGCTTGTTAAATTGAGTTGTATAAATACAAGACTCATTAGATCTCAGAACTTCTGGTGAACGTAGCCACCTCTCGCATCTCCACATTGCAAAGGATCTGCGAGAGAGAACTTACCTGAAATGTCTTTTCACCATAGTATGATTTCCACAAGGAGGCTTTCATTCCAGGTACTACTACCTTCTTACAAACAAGTGTTAAATTAGATGAGGAGCCTCAGCATTATTTTCAAGATATAAAACATTAGCCTGATTTTGCGTTAAATTTTCTTCTTTTCAAAATAACAGTTCCCAAATTCTTAAAGCATTTGGCGGTACAGTGTTGATCCCAGGTGCCTAGTAGTCTTCAGGCAGAATTTTTGTATTCTTATTCTGAACCCATCCTTCCCTCAACAACAACAACAACAACAAAAAAAAACCCAGAGAATTTGTTATTCAAATTTGAGCAGTACATCAAAAAAACCCAATTCATCACATAATAATTGATTAAAATTTACGCAAAGAGAGTTGGATGGGTCTGATTCCCTTCCTTTAAGGATGATTTTCACGTGTACCTTCTCTACCCTCAGATGCATTGTTCGGATACATTTGTTATCCTTGATAAGGGGGAAAATGGCACAGTGCCCAGTTGATGCATTTTCTGAGTCATTTAACCCAGATTTCTCCATTCTGATCTTTCTTGGGAAAAAAGTTTCTGTATATTGGCAGCTGAGTGAGGCCCTTCGCCAGGATCTTATTTTATCAATTCTTTAATGTTGCTAACTGCTGAATTAAAAATTTTGAGAGTGGGCTTTTCCTGTGTTATAAAGTAGATTCATTCTTGGCTCAGAACTAAATCTTATGGACATGTAAGATGTGCGTACTTCCCAGTGGTTGTAATCTGAGGATTTTATTTAAATTGTCCTTTGAATCTACAGTAATTTGGTGTTGGGGAGGAATAGGATCTTTATCAACAAAGGGCTGCCAGACCCCAACTGCTTCTTGAGTAGCTGTAATAGATGAATAATGTTACAACCAACCGTGCATTTCAGTTTTTGCTCAAAAGGCTTTTCAGCTAATGCTGGTAGTATTCCATACCCATGTGTTCATCTCAGAGCGCAGTGGTTTCCATCTGACTTTCATTACCTTTCCTGAGAGAGGATCAGTTTTACAACTGGAATCAGAAAAACAGTCAAAGTAATTGCAAGTGGCAATCAGTGAAATATAACAATTTTAGCTTGGGAACATATGTTCCATTATGAGAAAAAAAGGGGTTTTTTTCTTTCCCATTATTCCAAGACTCATATTTTCCCAGGGCTAACAGGGACATGCATATGCTAGTGCTACCTCCCATACCATGCTGCTATCCCTATGAAAGTGCTTGTTCCCTCTAGGGATAGGGGACTCATTCCCTCCCAAGGAGACCTATTTCCCTTTTGATTCAGACTACTTGAAAATGCTTTATTATATTGAAGATGAAATTTATCTTGCCATAGTTACGTCCTTCAGAGTTGAAAGCTTGGGACTCCACAGAGTAAATCTAAACCACTCTTCAGATACTCAAGGCAGCTTTCATCCCTAACTGCTACCTTTTCCTTTACTAGGCTATAATGTGTATTTCTTTCTCATATGGAATAGCTTTGATTTCCTTAATCCCTCTGGCCACTCTCCTTGGAATAAGTTCAAATTTGCCTATCTACCTCCTAAAGCCATTTTGCTGAAGGAAAATTAGACTTTAAATCAAAGTATCTGCATTAAATTATATCTCTGCTATTTATTAAATGTTGGAGCTAGGACAAATTATTATTATTTTTTGTTTTTGTTTTTTGGTCACTAGAGTTAGCAAAGGTGAATAAAAGAGACATGATCTTGTGGTCAAAACAGGCAATAAGCAAGTTAACAAACAAATATGTAATTACCTGTTATAAGTAGCGTAAAGAGTTGTCAAGGGAGTTTTGAGGTCCCGGGGTACTCAGAGGCAGGCCTTCTGAGAAGGAGGCTCCATCTTTTACGACGAGAAGGAGACAGAGAGTGTTCTAGAATGCAGATTGTGCTAATGTGGGAGAGAGATGTTTTCTAACAATTGAAGCAGGCTAATGTCTAGAGTTTAGAAGGCAAGGAGATGAGTGGAATGAGAAGAGTCTGAGAACTGCAGAGCTTTATAGGCAATATTGAGAGTTTAGATTTTATTTGAAGTATAAGGGGAAGTCACTGAGGAAGAGAAGTCACAAAGTCTGAAATATATTTTTAAGAACTGCTCTCATGCTAGATGGAGAACAGACTGGAGAAGGCAAAAGTAGAAGTGGGACAACCAATTAAGAGGCAGTTGTTTTAATCGAAGGAGAGATTCATGTGCTACTTACAACAATCCATGAAGTTGAAAATGAGAAGCATTACTCCACAGAGGTTAAGACATAGACCTAGCAGACCTGCAGCCTATGCTTAAACCTGAATTACCAACTTGGGCAACTTGGCCAAGCTTTCTGAACCTCTTTTCACCTCAGTTTTCTCCTTTGCAAAATGATGATGATGACAGGAATTACTTCACTGAATTGTTGTGAAGATTAAATGAACTTATATATGAGTTTCCTGTTAGCTAAATATGCAAAGGAGTTTTCACTGTTACGACATGTTCCACTCTATATTGCATTTTCAGGCTTAGGCATTTTTTTATTTAGTTTTTGTCTAGGAATGGGGGAGAACATGAATGAGGATTGTTACCAGATTGTTTATCGTCCTTTGCAAACTACTTTTTTGCTGGTGCAGTAGAAAAAACAGCCTGTAAGAGAAAAGGCATTCTGTGGACTCTCTTTGTCATAGTATAAAGACCTGACACATGGTCATAATATGAAGACCAGACACTTCTTTTGTACATTTTTTTAACATGATGATCTTGATAGAATCTTTTTAAATCTTGCTTAAAACCTGACCTTCAATGTATTGTGATTCCTCTAGCATAGGGTGGAACAATAATATTGAATTGCTGTTATGTCATGCCACGGGCTGTTTCCTCTTGTGATATGTTCACGTGGTTGAATAACATTCCTTGTCTTACAGGCATCCCAGGAAGTGACTATGTGAATGCCAACTACATAGATGGTTATAGGAAACAAAATGCCTATATTGCAACACAGGGATCTCTCCCCGAAACATTTGGGGACTTTTGGAGAATGATATGGGAGCAACGGAGTGCCACAGTTGTCATGATGACAAAACTGGAAGAAAGATCCAGGGTAAGAATAAATATCCAATTCTTTTCTCTTAAAAATCTTCCTTCAGAATCTCTATATTACATATTTTATTCTGTTCAAACTCTAACTCTTGCCTAAGGTTTAACTTTCTAACATACACTAATTGTGAATGGGCATCAACAATCCTAATTAAACCATTCTTTAAAACTCTTCCGGGTCTTTTCAAAAAAGATATTCTCCCATGTTGTGATACAATTGCCAAAAAAAAGCAGTATTCAAGGAAACAGACAACTTGGTTAGAGAAAAATAAATAGTAGCTTGAATGTCTTTCTAAAACTCACATTGAATAAGACTCTACAGGCTTTGGGGAGAATCCCACCAAGATGTACTTCCCGATATTTTCAACTTTTTCTTTCTTATAATCTGCAACATAAGATCTAAAATTCTGTAAAAGAGGCTCTTGCATAAATTATTCATATTAGCATAAATTAAGTCAGGACAGCCAAAAGAATGATGTGGTTTAATACACAGCTGAGAAAACACATAAATGTATAAAGAGCATTTTGCTAGCTTAAACTTCTCCAAAATGAACAGGTTTAATATGGATTCATTGCTTGGTGAAGTCCAAGAAAGGAGTTTTATTCATCATATGGGTCCAATATTATGGTGCATGGCACATTAGTTAAATGCTGTTGATTTGGAAAGCTAAAACATATAAGGGGTAAGCCGTGTACCATATTCCCGAGTGCATGTACACATATTGTAGCCATCTGATGAAAATCAGTCTTTAACCTTGAGATTTAATGAAGGGATCTCTGAGAATTCACTGAAGATAGCACGCACTTTCACTGAAGAGTGGGGAATATTCAAGGCAGACTTGGAAACCACAGGTGAGAGGTCTCTTTCACTGTGGTCACGGTAGTCTCAGAAAGGATATTTAGAGGGCAGCCAAAAACCAATTCCCCATTTACTGTGTGACAGTTGAGATTCTTGAAATTGTTCTTCTAAGCTCAACACATGGCAGTTTCTTGTAGCCCAGGTGTGTATATGAGGGAAGAGTTAAACGCTGCCCAGGGGATTTATAAGGGAAAAGCTCAGATGTAGAAAAATATTAAAAAGCCACAACTGTTACCTTAAAGATAGGAAATAAAAAGGTATGGTACACAGCTGGTTTAGCAAACCTAAAAAGCAAGCAGATCTTTTCAAAACGTCTGAATTTTGTAGAGATGTTGAAATACTGTCTGAAATGTGAATTTATATAAAAATGGCACTGACAGTGAAGACAAATATTTGTCATACTTCACATGCAAACCTCATTCCAAAGAGGTCATTCCAAAGCACTATTCCAATGGACTAGTACCCCATTCCAAAGTACTATTGGTTTGTACTCAGGGGAACCCCTATATAGCAAGCAGTTTCTTTAAAAACAACTCCCCTTCCAAATGATCCTTGGATTGAATAGTTAATAACTATAACAACGTATAACATATTAAGTGCATTGATATTTCACAACAACCCTGCGAGGTAAATGCTGCTATGATCTCCAGTTTACATGTGAGTAAACTAAGGCCCAGAAAATTACAAAAGGTCGCCCAAGGTCATTCAGCTACCAAGGTCAGGGATAAAAATTAAAGACAGACAGTCTGGCTCCAGAACACACGTGTTTCACCGTGAGCCCATACTGCCTGTTAACACGTCTGTGAAGCTGAGACAGCTGAACTATTATATTACGGCATGCATGTAAATCCAACCTACCCGGTCTGTTCTGCCTGGAGATACCTGCTGGTAACAAGCAGTCATTTGCAAAAGCTGTTTTCAGTAAAACACACATTTTATCTTGACACTGCAGGCCTTCATTAAACTGTGCACAGAAACTTGTTTTGAAATAACTAAATGAAATTCTGCCCCTTTTCTCCCTAATTGCTTCTAATAATAAAGTTAGTTCTAACTGGCCCCACTGCCACTGCAACATCTGATGGTAATGAGCAATTCTTGGCAGAAGGCATTGTGACTTAAATACCTACCGTTTATCTTTCTGTTGCAGGCTACCTTCCCCTCCCCACCTCAGACAGGGGAACTTATTTGGAAGTTACTAAATGAACCTCTGTTTGCTCCCTTCATTAATTACTCTTTGCTCTTGCAAGTTAGCTTTCTCCTTTGTTAAATGGCCTAAGGAGGCCAATTAAAATGCTGCCTTGTGATTTTTATTCTGTGGTGGTTCAGCCTGTACCCAGGCTTGTGATGACCTGCACAAGCCAACAGGCAGTTGGGGAGTCTCAGTCATCACCCATCTGACCCCAGGGCCTGAAAGCCCTTTGTTCCCCAGTCTGGAGCACTTGGGAGTCGATGACCAGATGTCATGGAGAGATTTAAGACAGCACTGGAGGCTCAGATTATCTCATCTGCTTTTCCATCTTCCTCCCACACCTCATTCCCACCTCAGCCTTTTCCTGTCCAGTTGCTTTTTCACCTAAAGTAACAGGAAGAAAGGGGAAGGCATTCCTGGATTCTCAAACAAGAACTTGAATTGAATTTCACTATAAAAACAATGTTATACATAGTGGTTAGTTGTTACTGAAATCTATAGCTCCGTACTTTAGGAAAGTTGTGGGTTCTGTGGGCTGACCTGGGGGACTCTGAATTCTCGATTCCCAGCAGCCAGTGTCAGAGCAGGCGTTTGAACTAGCCTGGCTCTAATTAGGAAGGTGCCTGTAGTCTCCCTCATAAAGAGAGGTAGTCCAAATAGTTTAAACAAATCACCTCTCCAAGGGCTGAAGCTTGAAATTTCATTATTTAGATTAAGGCTTGAGTTCTTGAAATAATACTCAGCCCCATGGTATATGAAAAGAGAGAGAGAGTGTGTGTGTGTGTGTGTGTGTGTGTGTGTGTGTGTGTGTGTGTAAACACCTTGGTGAATGGGAAGTATGCCAGAATACCTATTGACCATAGATTTGGAGTGGACAAAAGAGAAGGAAAGATAGCACGATAGCACACAAGACTACATGGGAACATCGACATCAGAGAGAAGGGCAGCTCGGTGACATAGTTCCAAGTAGGGGTACTTTGTGGTCAAATGCCTGAGTTCAGATTCCAGCTCCAGCCTTAATAGCTGTATGACGATGAGCAAGGTACTTTATTCCTCAAAGTGTCATTGCTTGTTTTTGGATTACAAGGAAGGGTTATTATGGGTATTGACTAAGACAAGGATGTAGTAAGGCGGTTCAGTGAGTCTCAACTATTATTGTTTGGTAAAGAGATTAGAGGCTTTATTATCACAACTTTAGTTTTCCCAAAAGCTGGCCTCCAAATAATTCAATTTTTGTTCCCCCATGAAAAGAGTTTGTTTCTCTGTGATTGACAGTGAATCCTGACCAACCTTACAGAGTCACCGAGCATGGTTAATTCTGCCCACGGTTCCCAGCATAACACACCCGTGCATTTTGGTCAAGAGGAGAATGGAGCTCAGACCTTGGGATTCTTTTGCACTGCTTTGTTAATCACTCTGGGAATAGACCAAAATAGAATATTCTGGGTGCTACTTTCACTGCACCCATATCTTAAAGCAAACCAATATAAAAATCATGAGTGATATTAGACATGGGTTACATGTAGTGATAATTATCACTGATGATAATACATTCTTGATGCCGCATTTCCTTTTAGGTCAGTGTTATGTTTCCCTTCCCCTTTCTTATTTATTTTACGATGCTAGGGAATTCTGCCCTTAGAACCCATCTCTGTTTTCAAGCTTTCTCTTTTCCCTAGGCCTGGTTCACCTCACTCGCAAGTTGTCGCTCAGGCCTGAGGTTTATCGGCCGTGCTTGTACCTTTGCTGAGTTAGCTCACTGAGACAAAAGGCTGCTTGGTTGATTGCCATGTGTTAGAAGTTTGGCCTCTTTTTAGAGAACTAACCATTCTTAGCATTTGCTTGGCTAAAGAAGCCCTTATAAATGTGGAGTGTGACTTTGGACTTAAGTTAGTCATTTGAAAACTTAGGTTCTTGGATTTTCAAATGCCATTACTCCCTCTTAAATGTGGCCTTTAAGGAATCCCAAACTTAACTCAGAAGACTGCATGCTGCATACATTCAGTTATGGACCCTGAAAAGAAAATTGTAAGTTGGGTATTGCCTTTGAGTTATGTTCAGGTATCTAAAGAAATAAAAATAAACAGGCTAAAAACTGTTGATTATGAAGGTAAAGTATGATTGATGCCTGAAACACACAGATGAATTTAAAGCCATTGTAGAGTGGACTGTGTGATGTGAGATACTGTAAGTGTGTTTTATTCCGCAGTTTCCATCTTTATTGCCAAATCTTCTCAAGTTCTGCGTAGTTCATGATTCTGTAGGGAGTGATTCTCGTGCCCTAGAATGTGGTCTTTAATTGTTTCCATGTTTCATAACATGCCAATAAGCACATGAATTGGTCTGGGCAACCACACGGAGGGAAGAAAAAGTTTGGAAAAAATGAAGCACTGGTAGGGAGGGTAAAATGTGTACAGCTGGGATTTCCACTCTAAGGATGTTATTTGTGGGCAACTACAGCACATGGTTGGCAGCCTCGCTTGAAGAATTGGAGTTTCCAAGGTAGGGTTTGCCAAGGTAATTCCTGGCCCAGGAAGCTCTATTATTTAGTGGGTGGTTGTCCACTTCTTTTTTTCTTCCTCTGTCTGCTTTTGGCTGTTTCTCTTCTGCTTGCTCTACCATCTTGAGGTGCACAGGACAGAGGGAACCTGTGAACCTTATGCTTGGAAAATTCTTGAGTACCCTTGATTAGTGTTAGAAGCTGAAATGGCTCAACCAAGGTTAGAGGATATATGGCTTTCACTTGTCCTCACTTCCTCAATGTGTCCTCAGCCCACCTTCATTCCCTTCCCATAATTGAGATTCATTGTTGCTTATATTGTCTTGCAAGTTTTATAGTGGGGATGGATACACTTATAGAGCTATTATTGTGACTGAACTTAATGCTATAAATGTCAGGGATAGGGGGTGAAAACTTGGCACCCAACAAATGGGACATGTTTTATATTGTCATCGGATGTGGGCTACATTGATTAGTAGTGAAAATGTAGAGCTAAAAGTGAAGAATTCTATTCCTGGTTTCCAAACTATCTAAATCCCATTTTTTGTTCCCAGATAGAGAATCATGCAAATCAACTGATGTCATCCATTACTAGAGCAGATCAAATGTTTTGTGCATCATGATTTTAGTTGTATCTTAGGCCAGAGAATGGGAAAGTCTCTGCTCCACTAAATTTTGTTGTTCGTGCTAATGAGTGGAGGTTAGATGCTTTCCAGGCCAAAGAGACTGGGCTGGTGTTAACTTCCTTGTGTTAACAGTTTAACGAACTTGACATTTGGCTTATGGAACACTTCTGAACTAATGACTACTCACTCCTCCTCCCTTGTCTTCCCCAGGCCTTGAATGTCACCTCAGTTAACTTCCCCTAACAGAGAGTCAAGGTGAGATTAGAGACACATTCACATTTTGTTCTGTCGCTATGAGGGCAATTCTGAGCAAGAAACAGTGAAAAAGGAGATTCTCACAAACATTTTCTTTCTTTCCTTTAAAACAAAGCTTGAGATTCTTTTCAGACTGTGAGGTCCTTTTGGGTTAAAATTTGACAGAGTCCCATTGAAGATTATAAATGGCAGTGTTATTGTTTTCATTGCCGTTATCGGTTTTGGAAAGCCCAACCTTGGCCAGTGGCAGACTAATTCTTGGCCCCTCTGGTTTGTCAAGGTTCGGTAAGTTTAATGGAGAGCAAATGCTTTCCAAATGCCAGCTCTGTGTCCTTTTCCAAACAGAACTGGAAGTGCAGAAGGCCTTGAACATTTAATTTCTCAAACCACAGCCTAAAGCGCTGCCTATCTAGGGCAACAGAACCTGCTTTTTCCTTAAGCAACTTTAGGACCAGAAGCACAAACATTGCCTTTGGAGTCTGCATGATGTATGGGATTGTTTCTGAAAGTGGTAGATCCTTAATGTAAAACGGACACTGGCAACAGAAAGAATGATGCTCGTGTTGGCAACCTAAAGGATGTTTGGGTTCTTATCTAGCCAGTTCCACACTCTAGGTTTTCTCTTGTCAACAAACACAGTGTCCGATAAAAGAAAAAGACTCCCACCAATTTCTTGCTGTTTGTTAGCTTCCTGGATTTTCTACCTTCATTTCCTACCCCATTCTCTACCTAGAATGGCAGCCTATAGATGCAGGCTCAAATCATTCCTCTGAAAGCCAATTAGAGGCCTGATGGCCTGAGTAAAGAGCTGGGCTAAAAGTAGGAGATGCAACTTTGCTCCTGATGACTTTATGCAAAGCCTCTCTCATTCTCTGCATCACACCTTGTAGTATTTCTGTGCTGGATCAGGTCATTTCCAAGGTTTTCAGAAGTGTGAATTAGTCTCTGTGTTTTCTGATGTTTAGGGTCTAGTGTATGGTTTTTGTCTGTCCAGCTGCCACTCAGGAGTCAATAGGGCTGAGGGTGGATGCTCTAAGGGCCCAACCTGTGCAGCAAGAGGTGCTATCCAAGTGCTACCTGGCCATGATAGAGGAGTACCTCACACAATTATGGGTATGACAAAATGCCAGAAACCTGAGACTTACGTGGCTATCAATTTAATGGAGGAAGTCACTGGAAAAATTTAGGGTAGTTCCCCATGTTAGTTTCTGGCAGCCACATCAAACAAAAGGAAATAACTTTTTATTAAATTAATAAATGGCTTGGAAAGTGTTAGAATGGCTCAATGAACTAGTAAGCAGTTTTATGACTATAATTTGGTTTATTTAGAGAATAATATTTTTCAACTTTATGGCTGTATATGTGAAGAGCTATTACTGCACTAGTGGTCAAATGCTTAATATCACTCTCATTTAAAGTATTCCATTGCCTCTTGATCCTCCACTAAATACTGGTCAGTAGAGATAGAATAAAAAGGGGAAATACACAAACTAGACTATTTTGTCATTTGGGAGTAGATATGGCAAAATATTAGTGGAGTGCAGAGAATGGCATTATTGCTAAAACAGAAAGAATCATTGAGATAATCTCCATCCTTATTATGGAAAATCAAGTATTAAATCTGGGCTTAAAATTTGCCAGAAGAGTTATTATATAACCCGTACAAATAAACAGTTCAGCATATAATTTTTCTGCCCACTAAGATATATTCTGATATTTATTTAAAACTTTCTTTTATTGCAGTACCCCTTATTAAGTGGGTATTGATAAATGGATATCAACATTTTCTTACTCCCCAAAATGACTTTGATTTGTATTCTCTGTTAGCATACTTGTTGTCCAGCTCTCCCGGAAAAATCCTGACTCTTGAACAACCACTCTGGCCAAACTTAACTAGGTACAGAATTACAGTCACTGTTAGTGACAGTTATGGTGTCCCACACATTATTTATTGCCTGTTCCAAGCCTTTCTTTGGCTAGGCAATCTGGCCCTGAGTAGGCTTTTCAAAGTACCATGTGGCAAATGCATTTCATATCAGTGATTCTAGAACCCTTTGGAGGTATCGCTCTGTTACAGTTGGAATTCCGATGCTTTGCCATGCTGCGATGCTCAATAAGTCCTTGTTAAATTGAAATGAGGAGGTTTTGCTTTCAGAAAGTTTTAGGCAATTTAAAAATGAGCCAATCTAGACTGCAGTTAATTGATTATAAAGTTGGCTACCACTTGTTGAGTGCCTGCAAGGTGCCAAGCACTTCCACGCTAAGCCACATGGGAGTAAAAATGGCCTAGAACAAGAGCATTTCCCCAAAGCATGGTCGACAGACCTACTGAACCAACATTTACTAGATATTTGCAATGACAAAATTTTCTTTTGAATACATTTTAATATGTTTTATCATTCCATAGACTTTCTCTTAAAAGTTTGTCATGAAAAAGGCAAAATAAATTAAATCCATAGCATACATTTAGCAATGGTCAACTGTTCTATCCATCATCACAGAAAAATGAAAGTTCCGCATAAGGAGGTTTTATGACAATAAAAAGAAATTCCTTCCCCTTCCCCCAAATTCAGCCAAAAATCTGAAGTGTCTCATTTGGAGGCCTCAAATAAAGTGACTGGGCTATGTTTCTGAGCCGCAGCCTGGGTAACAGGTTCTGCTGTTCTCCCTTTTCACCTCAGAGTCTCTCTAACACATATTCTCACAACAGACTGGGGCCCAAGGAGATTAAAGGAGTTACTTGGAATCTCACAACTACCTGTTTGAAGAACTAAACACACTTTCCAACTTGGTCAATAAGGCTGATGGATTGGGGCAGGAACTTGCCTGGTCCCCTTTCACCGTGGGGTCCCTACAGCTGCTAACACTTTGCCTCTCATCTAAAAAATTCCAAATCAACATCCTAAGATTAATAACATGTTCCCAGTTTCCATATTTAAAATGATTTAGGTAATTTGTAACAACGACCAAACAAAAACATAATCCAGAACGTAATCTAACCGATAATCAGTCGTAGCTAGTGCGTGTTGAACGCCTGTTTGTGCCAGCCATTGGGTTACATGTTTTAGGTGCCTTATGCATCATTTTCAGCCCCCACAATAGCCCTGGAGTTTTGGTATTGTTCCCACTTTACAGATGAGGCAGCTGGGCTTTGCTCCTGGAAACAGAAAAGCAGCTTTCTGGGCATCCAGTGAGACTCTGCCTGACCCTCCCATGAATCAATTCTGAAGGCCACTTGTCCCTTCAAAATCAAATAGAAAAGGGCAAAAGTCAGTATTTGTATTCAGTAGCTCCTGCTTTCTGTTTCTTATATACTCGAAGGGAGCCGCCTTCATTTCTCATCTCGCATTTAGCTTTATGTGTGAAGCCTAACAAACAGTAACTTGCTCTAGAAATAACTTACACGATTTTTCTCTCAGGAAGAAAGGGTAGGGAAGGGGCTGTTGTCAAAGTAAAACATTTCGAGAGAGGAAAAAGGAGCCAGTTCATTTGCATTAGCTAATTAGGAAAAAAATTATTTCTATTGTTCTTTTTTTTCTCTTTCTTACTATACTCCATGTTTGTTCTCTAATGTTGAAATCAGAAATTATACGTTTAGTGTATGGGTAAAAATGAAAGGCTTAAAATACTATTTGTCAGTAAATCTAAGCTCTTAAATTCAGCCCTCCAAAATCAGATGAAACCTGTGCAGGCTGCAGAGAATGAGGTGGAAAAGGAAATGCTTGCTAGCAAAGGGGAATTGTGCACTGTAGCTGTTCAGATAAGCCCAGGGAAAGCTTCTAATCCCACTGCTGGGACTGTATGTGTGCATTTTCCACATACATTTGGGTATTTATTTTTCATAAGATTCCTTTGAGTAATATTTCCTGAGAGAGAATGATAGTGTTTAAATATGTTTGCTTAAAAAAAAATACTCCTGATTTTCACAGTTGAGTTTGAAACATTTTGGGGGAGGGAGGGGGTAAAGAATAAGATTGAAGTGCGTTATTTAGATTGAATTCAAAAGCAACTTTTTAATTATTCTCTTGGCTAGAAATTTTCACAGCATTTTTGTCTTTGTGGTCATGTTTTGTGACATGTTTTCCTGCGGGGGTCAGAGTCTAAGCCAATAATAGGTGCAGTTTCAAACGTACTACTAGAAGTGCGAGAATAATTTGTATAATTTTACTTTTTCCTGCATTGTAGGGATGGAGCAGATGTATAGGTAAGAGTCATTAAATAGTAGAGTGATTTTTCCAAAAGTTACCTAAAAGCTGGCTTCCAGTTTTTTTCCTTCTTCTCCTTTGTTTTACCTCATGAATAGAGGTCTGAGTATAACCAATTCTCAGTTTTGAAATATATTGAATTTGGTTCAGTGCGTTGAACTGACCTTATAGATCATTTTGTTGCATAAACGTGCTTTTCTTGTGCACATCACAGTGATGTTTGTCCTCACGGGATTTGACCAGTTGGTTTTGAGTTGAAAGGGTTACTGTCCGGCTGAAATTGTTAAATAATGAATTTAAGTTTCTCTCTTGTGTCTTTAACTCAACACATTGCCGGCATCCTCTTGAATATTAGAATCGGGGGAATCCAAAGTTGCTTTTGTCCTCCACAGTGACATATCAACTTGACACCTATTTCGTGGTTGAAAACAAAGTCTTTGGCCTAATTTTCATGATTTTTTTTTTTCATCGGAATCATGGTTACTTAAGTAGCGTTGGTTCTATTTCAGGTGGCAGCCTTTGCTAAATATGTCCCATACAACCAGGGTTTTGGTCAGAGAACACGTAAAGGTACTCAGCCAGGTTATGCTACATCAACATTCTCCTTAAAGAGTTCTCTGTCCCTTATGTTGTTTCCTCTTTGAGTTAGAGCAAATGATAGAAATATAAAACACAGAAGAGTATTCTGTGCATCTAGGAAACATGTATTTTTTTAAATCTTATTAAGACAAATTTTCCATCTTACTGTGAACCACTTCTGTTTGTTTTTCATCAAAAAGATATTTGTATGGTCTCAAAGTTGAAATAAAGGCACAGGGATTAAACCTTGTGAATTCAATACCTGGCTTACTATATAACTGTAAAGTGCTTTTTTTCCCCTTGTCTAGGAAATTGTGTAGAGGATAAAACCCCTCCCTTTTAGAAGGTCCAGTGTCTACGTGGAACTGAGTCCTCAGAGGAGCAGATGCTATCTCTGTGAAACAGAAAATTACAATATGGTTCATAGAATGCTACTAATATTTATATTAAACATAAAAGCAAATAATTATCTAATAATTCTGTTCAGTGGACCAAAAAATTCTAGTGTCTACAATAATAATGCCTATTTACTTTGTTTAAATCCAAAGATTGTGACTTTCAATTCTTTCTTTTTCAAGTAAAATGGGTACTTCCTAATATAAAATACTACTAGGAGCTTTCTCTACCTAAAAAAAAATGTGTTTCAGTTAGTTTCCATGAAGAATTACTTCCCATTTTTTTGGCTGGGTGTGGTGGCTCACACCCATAATCCTAGCAATTTTGGAGGCCAAGGTGGGAGGATTGCTTGAACTCAAGAGTTCAAGGCCAACCTGAGCAAGAGAGAGACCCCATTTCTCAAAAAAATAGAAAAATTGGCCAGGTGTGGCGGCACACACCTGTAGTCCCAGCTATTTGGGAGGCTGAGGCAGAAGGATTGCTTGAGCTCAGGAGTTTGAGGTTGCTGTGAGCTAGGCTGATGCCACGGCACTCTAGCTGTCTCAAAAAAAAAAAAAAATTAGTCCCCATTTTTAAAAAATTTGAGATACAATGAGTAAATATATTCTGATCTATGTCCTTACCATAAAATATAGTGTTATTTATCATTTTTTATTGTACTTTTTAATGCCCAGTGGACACATTTAGTAAATTTTCAGGCTTATTGCAGACTTGGAATTATTCTTTGTTGTGTGTTAAACTAATTGGGTTGAATACTTTTTGTATGTTTTTGTTCTATTCCACATAGAAATTGTAGATTATTCATCTCAACTGAATGAATTTTAAATTATTTAAACTTTGCACTACTAGCATATGACCCTCTGAGACTGTTTTTAAAGATCAGACAGCTCTTTTTCCCCTAGACGTTATAGGTTTAAGTTGCTTTGGATACAAATAACATTTACCTCATATTTAAAAACAAAAAAAAGTGCTTCTCTTATTATACTTTGATAGATTTTCCAATTATTTCTGCTTTTCTTTAAACAAGCATATTTGGAAATTGTGATAGCTCAAGATGAAATAGCGTGAACCTTTTAAATCTTGATAGATTAACACTAACTATCTTACCATGTATTTTAAATGCCTAAGTGTAATCCCCTGGTGCGATTCATAACATCTATCCCAGAACAAATTTGTATTTTCTTTTCAAGTACTCTGAAATTTCAAATACCTCTCTCTTTATTTTACTGAGCAACAATCTGCAACTTATTTTTCTCCAGGAAAATTGAATCTGTTACTGCTTAGTATTCCTACCAGTTTGAAAAATGTGGTTTATATTGGCATCAGAGCAGTAATTTGCATATATTGGGATAACAAAAATGCATGCCAGAAAAAGATCAACATAAAATGAAATGCAGAAAAGCTGTTTTCCTTCAACAGCAAGTCAAAGTGAAGTTAATAGAGAAGTTGATGAACATCTGCCCTGAATGTGTCACTTGTTACTTGTAGGTGAAGTGTGACCAGTATTGGCCCAGCAGAGGCACAGAAACCCATGGGCTGGTCCAAGTGACGCTGCTAGATACCGTGGAGCTGGCCACATATTGTGTTCGAACATTTGCACTTTACAAGGTTTGCTTTTTATTTTATTTCCTTCCCCTTCCCCTTTCCATTATTTAAGGAAAGCTTCTTTTGAGAAATCAAATCTTGTAAGGCTTTACTTAAATCTTGGTCCAACTGGCAAGAGTGAAGAATGAAATAATTCTTCCATTATCTCTTCGCAATTTTTCTTCTTGTCTGGCGATTTATCAGTAAATATAAAACTCTTTCTCTGAACGAAAGTTTCAACGAATGAAGAATAGATGAAGAAGAACTAGTTCTTCCTGTAAAATATAACAGGAGTGCTCCTCATAGTTAAACCTGAAAAATGTAATGCTTCTCACCTAAGAATTTTATCTTCCCGAGCAAATATTTGTCACTTACGAATAGCTTGGGGTTTATATCTCCAAAGAGTATGTCTTCCCAATGGATGTAGGGTGGGAGGAAGGAATTAAGATAGCACATTTTAGTGTTACCTCTTCCGTGTTATTCGTCATTACCGCCTGAGGCTGGGAAAATGGAATTTCAGCCAGTGTTCCTATTTCACAGAATGGTTCAAGTGAGAAGAGAGAAGTGAGACAATTCCAGTTCACCGCCTGGCCTGATCACGGTGTTCCAGAACACCCCACACCTTTTCTAGCTTTCTTACGAAGAGTCAAAACCTGTAACCCTCCTGACGCAGGTCCAATGGTTGTGCACTGCAGGTAAGGACCACCAAGAGCGTTTGTTTTAGCTGTAGTCAGAAGGTTTTCTAGGAAATGGAAAGCTAAATTGTTTCTCATTCTCCTTGCAACATGTTTATACTCTGAGGTAGTAAATGCCTTCGTAAGTAATACAGGTCTCTTTTGGTCCAATGAGGCCTATGCTATACTAACATCAATAGCAAGGATTTGATATAAATGCGTATTCCCACCGAAGATAGTAGGCAACTAAGGCCCATTGCTGTTTTCTCTTTGGGGTGCAAATAAATAAATAGATAAACACAAAATGAAGTATGCACATGGCCATAAATATGTAAAACCAAAAAGAATAAAAAATTAACCTTGTAATTAGGGTCAGGTTTCACCTCATGTGGAGGGATATTCTAAAAAAACTTATTTATATGAATTGTTTGACCAGTTCTTGTGGGCTGGACTGATACAACCTTTTTACTATTTATAGAAAAATATTACTTAACAAAGCAATATAATCATCCTACCTCTCAAGGAGAATGTCTTATTGCTTAAAGATGCCTTTTGCACATTGGTAATATCAAGTCACATATAAAAAATCATGCTAATTTGATTTTTTAAAATTTATTTAATGAAATCTATACAAAGGCCTATAATTTCAAGAAAGTTATTTTATGTGTTTGGAGCTAATGAGTCTATAGTTCTCTTGAAATGTGTAATTTACATTTTTTACTTAATTCTGACTAACAGCTTTCATATCACCACTCAGATTCTACTATATATAAATGTTGATACATTTTTAATATTAAACTAATTTCTTCCAGTTGCCTTGAGTTCTTCTCAAGTATCATTATTTATAGTCTATTTGAGCTATCTAGTCAGATTCCATTTATTACTATATAAATGTGTAGTTATAACTTCATAACAGTTCTTCATAACCCAAGTAATTCAAACATGAGAAAATATGACTCCTTGCACAGATAAGTAAAATTGAAGTGTGGAAGTAAATAAGAAAGACAAGAAATCATCTTTCACAAACCACTTCTATCATGACTTAATAGCATAACTCTCTTTCATACCACATCTTATACCATGGCATAATGCAATAGACCCTAGAAAGGGGGCTATTTTTTGCAAAAAGATGGAGACAAGGGATAGATCAGAGTAAAAGCAATAAATTCACCTGGCCAGTTCATGCTACAGTAGTAATTATTAAACAATGGCCTGGTAAATTCCAAACACAGTAAAGTGTCTCTTTTCCAGCAAATGTTTTCCCTGATAAAGCCCAATGATAACATTGCCCTCCATTTATATGGAATATTTTACTAATTCCAAAGCACTCCCCATGCTTTGTTCTATGTGACGTTTATAACAACAGTATGTCAGGTCAAGAGAAGTGTCAGTGAGAGGCTACAGGGTTTGGTTCAAGCACTGATAGCTAAGAAGGTGGTGGTATAATTGGCCTCATGCCTTATTATCTAGTTCTTACTTCTCTATATCCAAGACAGGGGCCTTTGAGGACTGGCCACTCAATTACTGCATGATTGTGAAACATTAGAAATTATATCTCTTAATTTAAGGAAGTGCTTTTGCATTCATGAAAGCAGATTTCTGGTTCTCCTTCCTGTTGATATAAAGACCAGGCCCAAGTCTGTATAACCTATTATATACACTTCTTTGAACACTTCAAAGAGCCAATGTACCTGGTAATATGGTGCACCTTCAGCTTGCTGAGAGCTGAACTTGATTATAAAAACCACACTTGAAACACACAAAATGTTTTCAGATAAAGTTTGGCCAAAGGATAGAGGAACAGGAAATTTGGACTCACAGAGGAAATATTGCTCTTATGTGCGTAATGGCAAAAATATGGTACACACACATACATAATTATATATTTAAAATAATAGGGACAAAAATTAGGGAAATAAAACTTGGAAGTTTTCATTGAAAAAATAGCAGTATGGTATTTGCACTGCATTTTAAAATACCACATCTTCCCTCTCTCAAAATATGCTTTTGTAAATTAAAGTGGAGGCCCTGGGAAACTAAGATAGATAGATGGATAGATAGATAATTTTAAAAATGCAGTTCTGCCTCTGTAGATCATAAGCGAAGTACAGGCTTCATGCACTATGAGGGATCCAAAAAAGTTTACAAGCAAGCAGGAGAGGTAAGGTAGATAACTACTATGCCATATTTTGAGAAAATACACAACACACACCTACCCATGTTGTGTTAAGTAGGCCCTCTGGGCTCACCTCTGAGAGATATAGGCTACTCAGGAGGGATAAGGAAACAAAGATGAATGTGCAGAGCTGACAGCTGCTGACGTTTGGAAGTGCCGTGCCCAGGGCTCTGGAGAAGCTCTGTATTGAAACAAACAACAGAAGAGTAGGTATATTGGTGGACAAAGTTGTTAACTACTTCAAAACCATGCAGAAAAGATACAGCATAAACTGAGCTCTGTGAAATAATTGCTCGTAGGTAATTTCATGTGCCTGGTAAGAAACCTTGGCCCCTTTATGTAGGAGAGGCAATGTCTGTCAACATCCAGACCATCATAAGTACTTGACTTAAATACAAGTATGTTAAAACTTGCCAGTATAACTTTTTGTGACAGGGTGGCAGATTAAAGTCATTCTAGATGATAGTTACTTGTGTGGCATCCCAGAAATGCTAGAGTAGAAACCATGTAAAAAGCCACAATAGCCTGATCACAGTTAGCCATGATCATGTTACAAATAATCACAGAAAATACTCTGGAATGCAAATACTATATTTAGTGTTGTGATTTCTCAATGATGAATCCGAATTTTTCTCTCTAATGGAAGTAGTGACAAGTCAAAGTAAATCCAAACCTGCTGCCAAATAGCTTCTATGAGAATGGAAGAGTTGTTAAGATAAGTCAGGTAGTAGCCCCCCAAAAGAGGGAAACAGGTCAGAAAAAGCAAATCATGCTCCTCTAGTGTTCCTGTCTAGTAATAAATGTGGTAAGACTGAAATGAGCCATTAAAGAAATTCTAATAATCAATAATAACAAAGAGTTACAGGGTCAGCCTAGTGCAATAAACCTAGATAAGACCTTGGAGGGCCATGGGGAAGGATAGGGCCTACCACGTTCCTAAAAGGAAGAACGTCCAGTTCAACAGGCAAAGAAGGAAACACCAACTGTAGCTGTCAGTTGCTTCATACAGATTGTGTAATCACGACGTGGAAAATGCACACTTTGGAGAGAGAGACTGGGTAAAACGTCGGCTCATTTACTTACTGGCTGTATTCCTTTAAGCAAATTATTTAATCTGTTTCTTCACCTGTAAAATGGGGTAACACTATTCATAGCAATGAGAATTTTATAAAAATTAATTGATACGAAATGATACCTGACCAGTGCTTTATGCAATAATGTTAAATTATTAGTAATTATTATTGAGTGACTTTTAAGAGCTATGCGTATATTTAGAACTCCAAGGAGAAAAATTCAGCATGAACATGGATATTATCCATATGATCTCAGCCATCCATTTTGTTAAATAAACAGATGTTTATAAATAGCCAAATGGTTAAGTGAATGGATTTTTTAAAATTTGCATATTTTCCATCATGGTAATTCCATCAGGTTTTTTTCAGGGACAGAGAACATTTTAATACCGTGAATTGGATTGAATCATTTACAATAATAAATCTGTTTTTATAAAGACCTGCAAAACCCTTGAACTCTTAAAATGATACCATTAAGGATCTGTGGAACTTAGTGCTGTGGTTCTTGATGCCTTCAAGATAAAGTCTGTACTTCTTATAGTTGTGTTCGCGGCCCTTTACAATCCAGGCTGCTCTCGCCCTTCACACTCCATTGGTCACTCTTTTGGCATCTACTGCTGGCTACACATTCCAACTACCTTCATCTCTGTTTCTCAGCACACAGTATTTCTGAGTCACTTTTTTTACTATTTACCTTTCATGTTTTTCGTCCACTCCATGATGAAATATAGACATAGCTCCCTGGTTTTTCAGCCATAATAATAGTTAAGGATAGTTGAACCGTATTCAACATCAAACAATCTTTCTTGTCAACTGGAGAGGACCTATTCTAAGTGCTTTCCATGTGTTACTGCTTTTTCTTCCCAATGGTCTTCACAAGTAGGAACCTTATTCTCCCATTTCACAGAAGAAAAAACAGAGGCTAAGAAAAATCAAGTTACTTGCTTGAACTCATACTACCAGCGGTGGTAAAGCTATTATATGGCCGAGATTGACTGGTCTTGTAGACCAAGCAAATTCTCAAGACTTTAGGTCACTTGATGGATTTCAGCTTCCTCTTCTGCTGCCCACTGGGAGAGCATTTCCCTGTCAAGCCTTCCCTGATGACCTGATCAGAATGAGCCACTCCTTCCTTTCTGATTCCACAGCATGTTGCCATATTCTAGCCTTTCTTTCACTCTTTCTAAATCAAAGGCAATTGCTAGCATGTGAGTCTCTTCTATCTTTTAATCATTTTAACATAAATAATCATAATAGCTACCAATTACTGAGCCATTACGATTTTCCAAGTATTACTAAGCATTTATGATACAGTCATTGGATACACAAAACAATATATTTTACTTGTGAAGAGAATTAATCACATGGAGGTCATAGGTGATTTGTTCAAGGCCGTACGTCACGTAAATTTAGGCTGGATTGCAAAGTCCTTGGCTTGTTTGACTCTTCCAATTACAGCAACCACCTAGCTCCTTACATTTATCTCCTCCCTACATATTTGCTGAGTAAATGGTCATCAGATAGATATTTCCCATTACCTCTTCACTGAATAGATATCTATGCAGTACATGAGTAGAGACATGCAAAAAAATTTTTATTTTATTTATAGAATTTTTTTTTGAAAGAGACTAAGGAAGAGACCTTTCAAGTTATTTATTAAGCTTACATTTTCTTAGAGGTCATACATTACATTTTCCTATATTATTTTAGTCTTCCTCTTGGAAAATAAAATTTTGTTTCGCTTTTCAACGCCATGTTTATGTAGTTTTTTTTTTTTTTTAATTGGGGGAAAACTACAAAGCATTTACAGTACAATGTTTACAGTCACAATTTGTAGTGAGCTGATTTCCCAAAATATATTACCATTCAAGTTGACTTATCTTGTTACATTCAAAAATCTACTCTGTCAAAGTAGTCCATAGAGTACATACATAGTGCTCCAACTGTATCTA
>CAUYRT010032922.1:0-52239 GCA_963574885.1 Lepilemur ruficaudatus
GCCTGTAGTCCCAGCTACTCGGGAGGCTGAGACAGAAGGATTGCTTGAGCCCAGGAGTTTGAGGTTGCTGTGAGCTAGGCTGATGCCACGGCACTCTAGCCCAGGCAACAGAGTGAGACTCTGTCTCAAAAAAAAAAAAAATGTCTCTTTCATATACATCAGTGTCTGTCAGAGTCTACTCAGACTCCTCCATGGGTGTGTCCTGCAGAAGCTACAGGCTCAGGCATGGCACAATCTTGCTTCACACCCAGATTAGAAGTTATGAAGTGACTGATTCTAGTATATGTTCCCAAATATCTTCTTTGTTACTTCCAAGTATAAATCATACGGTAATAATTTTATCTGTTTAAAAAACACCATAAAGTAGCATCCAGTTGTCACATGCCCTTCATCCACGAGAAATGATGCCTTCACTGATGTGCTCCCTGCCTCTCTAGGCTCTGAGAAAGGAAATAACTTCACCGGAGACTTGTTTGTTTTGTAATGAACAGTGGAAAAAGGACCCCATTCCTTAGCTTGAATATTCCAAATTTAAACTGAAATCCCTCCAAAAAGTAGTAACCAATTGTATTATCTAACAGAGCCCAGTAATATATCATGGTAAGTCTGTAAAGCCAAGGGCAACCTTTAACAGTCACACTATCTCAAGAGGTTTAGCACTCCCTGGTTGAGAAGTGTCCCAAGAATTAGGTTCTCCAATCACCAACCTGAGACCAACACTGGGTAGTTTATTTCAGCAGAAGTGATGATAGTTGCATAGGAAGGTACTGTATGAAATGAGACTTCCTTGCTTTTACTATCTGCTTCTAGCATTAATTATAGCCATCCTACTTCTTTCTGTGAACCACTCTCTGATCTCAGTGGGACTATACATCTATTAAAATGCTTATTTCTTAAAATCCTCCCTCTTTGGCTTTTCTTAGACCTTACTCAAATGAAGTATACTTTAGTCTCTCACACATTGCTTCCACTGTATTTGTATAAGATAAATTTTCAGATACACTATTGTACATTTTAAAAGACAAAAGCAGCGTTAAAATGAACATTTTTCACAACTTTCTCATAGAATTTGACTAGTTTACTATAACCATGTAATCACTGATCTGGTCTCTACACCAATTAGAAGAGAATGTCTCTGTGTCTGTCTACTTTGGCTATACATTAGAAGAAAGAGAAGAAGGGAGGGAGGGAGGAAGGAACCTGCTTGAAAAAAGTTATTTTCCCAGGACAAAAAATGTCACAAAAGAGAAAATCCAAACACAAAGAATAGAAAAAAATTACTCTGTCAAGTTAAGGGCTATTCTATAGATAGAATTAAATATATCAATCAAAATTAATGAGCAGTTTCTTTCTATGTAGTTTATCACATAGTAGCAGTATACGAAACGTATATACACATATGTGTGTATGTGTGCATGTATACACATGCATTCCAGTTTTCTTGCGATAGTATAGGCACAATACAAAGCAAGGCATTGGAGTCATCCTTCATATTTCATACATTCTGAGATCTACCAGCTCTGTGACATTGAGTAAGTTACTTGTGCCCTTGACGATAAATTAATATTTTTGAACCTCAGTTTCCCCATCTCTTAAAAAAAGATTATAATTATTCCTAGATCACAGGGTCATTGTGAGGATCATGTGAGATAATGCTGGTAAATCATTTGGCCCAGTGCTGGCATGTAGTTAAGATTATAAGTACTAGCCATCACCATCACCACTGCTATTACTCTTATCATCCTCATTGTCATCATTGTCAGACTACAGGTGGAACCTGGACCAAAAAGGGAGTGGTGTGTTTGTGGAAAAATCCTCCAAGGAATGTCTTTCCCACAGCTTCCTGAGCTCTGCTACCCTCTCTGGAGACAGGTAAATTCTCCAAGTGTATATCTTGGTTCCAGCCTCCAAGAGAAGTGCTGAATCCTTTAGAGAATGTCTGTAGATGTTACACAGTGATTTATTTAGGGCTCCCTAAGAATACACTATGGATGCTAATAAATTTAGAAAGTCAGCAAGTCCCTCCGGTTATCAATGGACTCATATACAACTCACCATACTAGAGTCAATACCCCATACGAAAAAATTTACAAGTCATGTGCTGTGCTCTCAAAGACATTAGAAACTACCTGGAATAGTTAGGAATATAAGATACATACTTAACTAGTAGTATACAGCAATGTAAAATAAATATGTGCCACATTGCTGGCTTGATTCATCAGGAAGCCTCCCCAAAATAAACAAAATTCAAGGTTAACCTTGAAGAAGGCAGGAAAAGGTGCTGGAAGGAGCTACACATCTATTTTCTCGTTTAATCCTCATTATCTCATTTAGTTCTCATGGCAACACTTCGAGGGTGATATGATTCTCCACATTTCACACAAGGGGAAACTGAGGAGCAGAGAGGTAAAGTCACCTGTCTACTAGAAACACTGATGATAATTGGATTAGCGATCCAAGGCTAGGGTTTTCACCCCAGCCTCCACATCATCCTTGGGACACTTCAGTCACCACATTGGGTAAATGACACCAATGCCTAGAATGACAATTACAGTTTCTACACTGTCTCTATTTCCTCCCTAAAATTTGTTCTTGTCTTTTGAAAAGTTAGACTAGCATTGACCTATTGTATATCAAAAGAATAAATGGAGCAAATGTTATAGGAGACCATAGAGAAAAATAGATTATAATTGGGAAATGGTTAGCTATGATTGAAGCCCCTCGAGATACTCTCTCTAGAATCAGTCCACCTCTTCCTCCTGGGTGCCTGAGATGGGTGGAACACTCCATTTGAGTTACCTATCATCCTTTCCAGCCTCTTCCTCTTCCCCTATGCCCACTTTAATGTCAATAAACTTGACATCTGGTTGCCAGTGAAGGCAACCAGAGGCCCAGTGCCCACCTGGCCTTGAAGGCAGGATGCATGTCCCCTACCTGTGCACTTTGTTTTTGTATGTCCCCTTGGTGTAGGAACCCACACTGATACACACAAATTGCTGATCTTTCTTCCAATCCAATTTCCACCATTCTGAACAATCTTAAACTAGGATGCTCATGGGAAAACAAACAGAAACACCTGGTGGTGCAGAAGGACCCGCAGGGTCATGATTCTTGTTTCTCTGACTCTGCATCCACAGCTTTTTTTTAGCATTCACTACCCATGTGGGTCAAAAGCCACATTACCAACCCCAGGCAAGGCTGCAGCATCAGGATCAGCTGCCCCTTCCTGCAGGCTATTGCCAGGCTTAAGAGTCAGGGAGTAGAAGAAGGAATTGGAAATGGACTGGAAAGGAATGGAATGGAACAGTAGGGAACGGAATGGAATGGAATAGAATAGAATAGAATAGAATAGAATAGAATAGAATAGAATAGAATAGAATGGAATAAATTTTCATCCCTCCATGAGATACAAGCCCTTTCGATTAAGTAGAAATAAAATTTATTAAAAGAGTGCCTCATAATCCTGCCATATATTCTCATTTTTTTTGTTATCATTCATGTTACAAACAGCCTGGATACCTTTAGCCTAATGACATGACTCGAGAGTAGGTAAAATGTCACGCAATTCTCCCTAAGAAAAGATAAATGATTGTGGAAATAGATAGGCATGGATACAGAGGAAATGTAATTTTCATCTCTAACAAAAAAGAGAGACAGAAAGAGGGAAAGAGGGAGAGAAACAAAGAAGCTTTGCCGGAGTCCTCAGTGACCCAACATATCAAATTATACAGGACGGGGTAATGTGATTGCCCATTCTCAAGTCAGCCAGCAGATGTGCTGCTGCATTCTGCATGAGCAGCAAGTGACAGAAAAGCCCTGCTGGAAGTCCTACTAAAAGAGAATTACAATAATCAAGCCTACGCTCCATCAGGGCATGTGTTACTGCAGCAAAATTAAATACAGAAGCACTCCCTGCCTAAGGCCTAAAAAGCACAAAGCCATTGTCTTAACCTTCCAAATTGTGTTCATCGAAAGAAGGGATATAGTTTAAAAAAAAAAAATTGAAATCGTGCATGGTGACATGATTTAGTTTTCTTTCTTTTCATGCTATTAAATCATTCACATCTTTGCTCTTTCTTCCTCCTGATGGCCTTTTCCCTTGTTCATGCTGTCCCCTCGATCTTGACTTTGAATCATGAGATGTCAATCATGAGACTGACAGTCAAGGATTTAGAAACTACTTCCTCCACTGAACACTGGAACTAAAACATGTGGTAAACAGTTTTTATGTAGCTCAATAAATATACTTCCATCATCAAAAACTGTCTCATAATTTTTGAATATGACAAACTAGAATCTTAGCTTTAGAAGAACTACAGATCCAACCACTAGGTAACGTGGTTAGTTCAATGAAATCATTGTTATGTGTCTGAAATTTCCAGTCAAACTCTTTTTTACAGTGTATCGGAATAGTGATTTTCCAACTGTGTTGCCAGAGCAAAAGGCTCCATAGTGGTGACTCTAAGGGCACAGTCAGCCCTGTCCCCACCCCACTCCCTCCACTGTCACCATCCGATGCAAGCCACTGTCCTTTCACCCAGACTGCTGTTCTTGCTGCCTCCATCTGTCCTTCACATAGGGGCCCCAGTATTCTTTCTAAAATATAAATTTGCTTATATCTCTCACCTGCCTAAGTTCCTTGAACAGCTTCCCACTTCATTTCAAAGAAACTCCTAGCTCTTGCTTCTCCTTAAAAGACTCTGCCTGATCTGGCATGCACCTACCCAACCTCCCAGTCAGCACATCTTTCCCTTCATGACAAAATTTCAGCTGTGGAAGAAAGTCATTTTCTTTCTGTGCCTTGAAAGTATCAAGATACTTTGCACTTCAAAGAATTCACATCTCAAGGCCTTTGCACATGCTATTCCCTCTGCCTAGAAAGTTCTTCTCCTCCTTCTTTGCACAGCTGGCTCCTCCACATCTTCAATTTGAGTCTCCATGTCCTCTCCTCAAAGAGGTCATCGCTGAAATCTGGGTAGATTTCGGCCCAGCAGTAGTCTCTATCATTGCTCCCTGTTTGTTTCTTTTGCAGCAGTCATAATATGTGATGCAATGTGTCATAATCAAGTTAGTTTTCTTCATGTACTAATTTACTGACTATATCCCCAACTAGACTGAATTCCACAAGCCCTAGACGTTAGCTCCCATTCACAAGCCCCTTGTGGGCTCAGCCACTGCCTTATTTCGTCCTTAGCTCCCAGCAAAATGATAATGCAACTAATGTTTGACAGCTGAATGAAGGAAGGAAGAAATGAAGGAATGAGTGAACAAATCAGCTCATTTGTAATGAATGCTAAAAAGGACGACATGGATAGCAGATAGGCCTGCTCCCCACCATTGCAATCATGTCATTATGGCCTGACATTTAAATTGAATTGAACTCTGCATAATCTGAACTATTTCCTTGCATTCCCTTTCCTCCCACATCCTCAGGGAAGAGGACAAGAAAAGGAATTGGGAGTAAGTTTTGGACCTGGTTTTCCCCACCCCAACTAGCCTTGTCTCCTGTTGGGTGGGGGTAAAGTAACACAAGCATCTGGGGACCCCTGAGTCCCTCTTACAGCAACTTTCAATACACTTGATTTATGCAGCAATCTTTCCTTATTGGCCCATGGTCCCTCCTTGTGTGTGGCTCAGGCAGCATATTCCACGCTTCTTACCCAATTCTGTGAGGTCTCCAGGAGCACATATAACATCTGGCAGCATCCTGAAATCACACGTCTGGATGCTGCAAAGGTATCTCCATATATTACCTTCCTGCTCTGCAGGGAGAAACGTTATTTTTGGTTGAAATCACTTTTTCATTTATGCCAGGTCAAAGGAAGTTCATTCTCCCATTGTCCAATTTTCCTCTGAGTCAAATTTTTTAAATTTTGTCTCACTTCAAAATAAACTATTTTTAAATGGACTATTTCATACAGATATGTAGCTAGAGGCAAGGGCATGTTATTGAGTCTAACTTACAAGAATATATATATAAAATATGAAAATTAAGTCTCATTTTAAATTGTAACTCACCATGCAGTGTCAAGGTTTCTACCTACACATGATTTATCAATACGCTTACCATTTTTTCAATTTCAAAAAGATTATTAATTCAAATCTGCCTTCATTCATATTGGGCAGAAACTCACCTACTGGAAAGCTTTAATTCAGTGCCATAAAGAGAGAACAAAGTGATTGATTGTAAAAATTCTAGAACCAAGTGATATAACAACTTTCACAAATAATGTTAATTTTAAAAATGGAAGTCCACGCCCAGAGTTTACAGACAAAATTTTAGCGCATTCTGTCACCTCTATGTGCTAACGGAATTATAAAGCAATGCTCACACCATTTGGAAGAAAGTCACGTTTTTCCACCTCTGTTCCAATAATTTCATCAAATGTTGAGAAAATGGAATATCAAAAAATCATAAAATATAAAAAAAATTATCGCAGGTCTTTTAAATTTTGAAATTAAAATGAAATCAATTGGATATTCTCAAAAAATAGTCTGTGGCATTTACAATTTAAGCCTCCAAAATATTTTGGAAAGGAATAATTTCTCCAAGAGCATCTGATATTTCCATAGAAAATTATCTGGTGGCCAATTCCACCTCTGTTATAATTATTTCTTAACTCTTTCTCTTCATTTCTTTGCCAATCTCTACATGCTTTTCTCCTTGTACTTCAGTTTCTCTTTTTACTCTTTTTCATTGCTTTCCATGAAAAAATAAATGTAGGGGCAGGGGAAGGATTCATCCACGCATAGTTTTCCCTAGTTCAGAGCCAATCACTTGCAAAATTAAGGGCTGGGTACACTGTCTTTAGCAAATCCACACCCCCCTTTCTACTGTCCTCTGCACACCTTTAGGACAGCAGTCCCCAACCTTTTTGGCACCAGGGACCGGTTTTAGGGAAGACAATTTTTCCACAGGGGGTGGGGAGGGAGGCAGAGGAGGTCACACAGTGATGCATGGCCCAGTTTCTAACAGGCCACGGACCGGTACTGGGCCCCAACCCTGAGCTTGGGCCTCTCTTCCTCCTCCCAGGGACACCCACTCTACCACCCCAACCTTGATCATGATCTACTACTCCAAAGTCTGTCCTCTCCACAAAGTGCCTGCCTATGGCTTGCTGACTCTCTACCTCCTTACTCACAATTACTTTGTGGCTCATTCTTCTAGAAATTGCCTTTGCAGGGGGCATTGAGCCTAAGCGGAAAAGACATGGGCTTTAGAGCTTGACACCACTGGATGTGAGTGACATACACATAGCTGTGTAACTTTGGGCAACATACTTAATTTCTCTGAGACCCAGTCTCCCCAGACTGGGAAATAATAATAAAATGGGAATAATGACTTCGTCCACATTTGTCAATAGGATGTTTAAATATAATAAATGTGAAGTGCCTCGTACAGAGGCTGGCCTATAGTAAGTATTAATACTTGATACATGAAGAAATGGTAGCTATAATAATAACAATTACTACTAATTATTTAACTTTCAGGTTGGAAAATGTGTGGTCAACAAATAAATGTAAACATAGGAAGAGTTAATATCAAGTTGACACTAAATGTCTGGGAGTATTTTGGGCCTAGGGTCATTATGTGTCTCTTAAGAAATACCGCACAGATCTTCATCTACCATTTTTTATCCTAAGATCAGGCTAGATCTACTCCCAAAAATATCATGAAAAACTGTTTTGTACCCATAAAGTTCTATGAAAATATTAGTTGCAAATTAGAGTGACAAAATTAAGATGAAGATGTAGAAAAGGGGCACAAAAAAACCTGAAGTGATCCGTGTACCAAGAAATGTAGTCATTTATTCAATAAAGTTCACTTCAGGTCAGCAAACCTTCATAAAGTACCTACTACCTGCCAGATGCTGCGAATACAGAGATAATTAAAATATGCTCCATGCCATGGAGGAATTTGCATACCAGTGAGGGGACACACACCCAAATTAACTCTAAATGATAAGATGAATGAAACGATGTAGGTAGACAAGGGGTCTTCTGGGAGCATAGAAGACAGGCTTTTGCCTAACCTGTGGTCAAGGAAAGGCTCTCTGAAAAAGACTATGCCTGGACTATCTTGAAAAAATAAGTCAAAATTACTTATGCAAGGAAGAATGGAAGCACAACCACTGTAGGCCAAATGAACTGCTTGAAAAGAAGCATGAAAAATTACGGTGTGTGCACAGAAGCATCCAGCATTAAAGTGTTACCAAAACATCAAATGTGTGGGGAGGTTGGCAGGAAATAGAGCCTAGGTATGAGAAGAGGGCAGGATGTGGGGGGCCTTGTCTAAGAAGCACAGCTTCTGTTCTCCTTGTGGTAGAGGCACACTGAAGGGAACTGACCTGGATGGATTTAGTTTTTGAGGGGCCATTAATAGGATGGCCTTGCTAATAAACTAACAGAGGAAAAAAAGGGAGAAAACTCACAGCACATAATTGCTCCTTTGAAGGGAAAGATCACAACACAACTGTTCCGTGTTTGATTAAACATCTGTGGCTTAAATTGTTTTATTTGAGAATTTGTTTTAACAGCCTTGAAGACCTCTGAGCAGACAGCAGTGTACTAACTCCCCACCCCAGTTCTTGCCAGACCACATTCCAAGGACTCTGATAAGCCAGCCTGACAGAAAAGAAGAGAAAAAAGGAAAAACAGATGCAGCCATTTCACAGCTTCTATTTGCTATCAGCTGGGAGCAATCGCTTTTTTTTCTTTCTCTTTGTCCCTACAAAAACCCAAACCCCTTATCCTCCCTGACAGCACGTCTCCTTTCTTTCTCTTGTGCCACACCCTTCCCACCTTTGGGAAATAAATAAACTTTCTTTCTTTAAAACTATTCTAATCTTTGTGTTGAAAATTCTTTCTCTTCCTGAGTTAAGAGCTCCCACCCTAACAGTCACTCTGGCTGCAGTGTGAGAGTAAGCTTGGGATTGGAGATGTGGGAAGGGGCACAATGAAAGCCAGAATACGAGTTAGGATTGCACTGAAAAAATCCAATGAGAGCTTGAGGTGAGCAATGATATAAGAGGGCAGATTCAAAAAATATTTAGAACGTAAAATCAATAGGCTATACATAAAACTATGAAGAAGTAATAAAGAAATAAACAAATGAAAATGTCAGCCTTTGACAAATGGTTTCCAAATATTGGAAGTAGTCACGAGTGCATAAGGTATCTAAATTAACTGCAACCCTGATTTGCCATCTGCAAATCAATGTCCTTACTTGCTAAACCACACCTGTCTATCTAATAAAATGTTTTAAATTATTATTGTTAATTTTGAAGGAACACATTGAGCTTTGGAGCTAGACACATAGCTAAGTTCCAAATTGAGCTCCTTTCAAGTTCTTTGTTACATTAGGTCCTATTTCTTTGCCATCAATTTTTAAATTAATTAATGCAGATATAAGACTATAGCCATGCAAATTATCTGATAATCTTGAATAAAACAGAAAATGCTTTGGATCAAATAATCATTTTTACCAGTGTTGCAAAAATTGAATGGACACATCTATTCAATCAATATGGTTGAATTAGTCATCCTATTTTTAATGATAAAAGTTTCTAGTTAAAAAAATAGTCTGCAATTGCATAAGAAGCAAATGCTCTTATACATTGGATTTTGATACATAAAAAAAAAAAATTTTTTTAAAGCTAGAGTGCCCAACCAAGTAGCATTAAGCATTAGTGAGTGGTAGGAAAATTTATAATAGAGTTAAGGATACATCAAAAATTGGTTAATAGTGTTCCCTCTCATCAATAGCCATACTATTGAATTGAGATGTTCCAAAGCATTCCTATTTTGAAATATTGATGTGTTAAATGCCAACCAATAGGGGAGTGACTAAAAATTCACATAAGTTTCTTTTGGAGGTGATAGAAATATTTTAAAATTAGATTGTGGTAGAGTTACACAACTCTGTGGATGTACTAAATTTCATTGATTTGTACACTTAAAACAGGTGCATTTTCTGGTATGTAAATTACATCCTCAACAAAGCTGTTGAGGAAAGGCAATCAGTAGAAGCAGTGTTTCAAGTCACACACCAGTCCTCTCTCTTTCTCTTTAGAGGAGAGGAGCTGCCAATGAGCAACCACCACTGTCTCACGTGTGAAAAGCATTTGAAGGAGCAGTTCCCAAATCCTGAGGGAGGCAACAAATGCCATCAACAACAACAAAAAAAACACAGTGGGTGATTTGAAAAAAAATAATCAATATACTCGTCAGTTTTCGGGAGTTTGAAATATTCTTGAAGACATAACAGTGATCTCAGGAGGCCATAGCAAAAACACAAGGAAAGCCACAGAATGTACATTACAGGTGCCAGCAAAGAAGTTCTAACAGGGAAAGGGTCATGTGAGCACTCTTTGGGAAATGATGCAGCCTGGACTTGCACCATGACTGGAATGAGGAATGTACTGAATTTGAACAGAGCAAAAAGAGAACAGAGGCAGAGAGGGCATGAACAAAGGCTAAGGGGTGGAATGATTCCAGAAAGAGGTATGAGGGCATGGGTAGGTGTTGCACCAGGAGTAGCCTTGTCATCATGGGGAGAGGAATCAGCTGGGTCAGCTTCTTAAAAATCAGCCAGCACAGTCTGTATTTGCCCTTACCAACAATAAGGTCTAAACTCTAAGTTCTGGGAAAGAGGAGGAAAAAGATAAAAAGCAATGTTGTAGATGGACTAATTTGAATTTGAGACAGTGACAGCATTTATTTTAATGATTCAAAATAGGAAATATTCAGAAGTAGAATTTAGTGGCCATAAATGTTTAAAGGAGGAACAAAGGAAAGCAAAGATCTTCAAATGGCCACTGATTTTTGAACCTGATGGAAGAAACAGAAATAAGGAGATTTAAAAATATCATAGTTTGGAGGAGAGAAAGATTGGTCTGGGATGCTGAAATTGAAGACAACATCTGAGTGAAACTGTTCTATCAAATAATGACTGGTTGTGAGAAGCATGGAGGGGAGGAGGGAAAGAGGAAATATTACCTGCACCCTTACCTTTCGTTGTCTCATTCTTAGGTGTAAGACACCGAGTCTGGCTCCCAGAAAATGTTCTGCATCCTCAGAACTTCAGCTTTTAAAGATATTTGGTTTAAGTTTGGTTATGAAACAGTTAAAGAATTAACAAGAATTCCAATGTCTTGAACATATAATTCAACAACGATGTATTATTGCTAGTTAAAGCAATTTTCAAGACATGAACTGCATTAGTTGTACAGGCAGATTTCCTTCATGTGTTTTTCTTCTAGAAAATTAATAATTTTGGCAACGTGTTTGTGATGTTCTTTCTAACATGTGTTGTAGAGGGATATTGTTGCAACTACTGCTTTGTGTATTCTGGCTCTTGAAGATGATTTCTCACTTACTAAGTTTGAAATCTAAATTGTGGGCTTGGCTGTGGCTGTTGCCAGACAGCAGCATCGTGGAGTTAGGATGACGTTAAGAAATTTGTGTTGTCATTTGGATTTTTAACTTTATTCAGAAAAAAAGGAAAAAACCTGCATAATCTCAGAATTGCAGGCATGTGAGGTGTAGACTAATATTTTGCCTCACACAAACAGTTTTTGCTAGTTCTGAAAGATCTGCAGGGCATGTGCTACTGAAACAGCTCGTTCCCAAACGAAGCAGTAAATTTAGAATTGACAGCTACACAAATCCAACTTCAAGTCAGGGAGGCATTGTGTTCAAGGCCAAGGCAGTCAGGTAACTGGAGAAGAAGAAGGGAACAGTGAAATGACAGACCCCACCGCTGGGAGAGATGTCAGAGATCATTTTTAGATTACAATTTGTTCAAAATCACCCACTTTGAGAATATATGGGAGATCGTTAAGTGTTTTTAAATGCTAATCACAAAACTCACTAAAAATTTAACTTATCTCCCAAAATATAGTTAGGTTACCCTTCTTAAACAACAGCTGCTAAACAACAGCACCAAGAACTGATTGATTCTTAAAATTAAATAGATATTTTCAAGAAAACCAATTCCATTCAGGATTTTGTGGAAAACTATGAGTTTTGGAAACTTTTTAATAGAAGTGAAAATCCTCTTCCAATTTATGCACTTAGGTTTTTTACTCTAAATGACATTTGATCAAATGCCCCCTGCAAATAAAAACAACTTATATTTTTAAAATCTACATTCAGTAAAATGAATGAAATTGTATATTGGGAACATCAATCACTAGAATTACAAAATTATGAATTTATTAATGGTAAGACAAATTTTCTTCAAATTCCCCATAATTTTGCTTTCTGTGAAAAGTCTTAAAACATCTCCCATGAAGACATCTTTGAAATGTTAACAAAAGGTAGACAGAATCTCTGATGGCAGTTTATTTTGCGTGTCTATCACAGAGTACATATCTGCTCTGTAATGCTCCCTTAGCTTATTGGCACAGCATTAAGGAGAAAACTGATCCTCTACTGCATCCTTTAAGACTAAAGGATGACTTCTGGCTTAAAAAGAAAAGAAAACATACAAAGGCATAAGAATCAAATGGATAATACAATTTGAAAAGTTTCTTTAAAAACTAATGTTAAAACTGGAACTGCAAAGGTTTAGCTCGAAGACATTGTCAATTATATAAGTTAAAAAAAAAAAAAAAGCCCTTTCCCAAAGGCAGCATCTGATACCTCATGGAGGATGGCATGATTTAATGAAGCTCTCTAAGGCAGGCAGCATGTTTTCCCCACCACTGGCATCAGAATGAGGAAATAATTCTGATTCTACAGGAATGCCTAAAACGGGGAAGAACTGTTGGCAAATTTTACATAAATTTGTGAAGTTACTGCCTCGAAGATGTGATTACAAACAAGTAAAAATCAAACATATCTAACTCTCAGGTAGTTCAGCATAGATTTTGATACACGAGACCTGAACACACTGATAGATGGGTTACTGGGAAGACCTTTTTAATGGTAAACCAGCAACATCTACTGTCTGGAAATGGAAATAGCAACAGAAGCCATTTCCTACGCTGTGTGGATAGAGCCCTGGGAAAGGGTGGCGAGGCTGTTACAGGTGTCGCTGAGACTTGAAATGAGAATGAGCCTTGGCTGGTGAGAGGCTGAGTACTCTGCAGAGGCTGAGGAGGAGGAAGAGAAGAAAACAGAAAGAGGGGCAGTTACTTAGCAGAAGCGGTAAACCTGGAAAGATACCAGGCAAGGATGGAGGAAGGCAGGATACCGGGGGAAGTGTCACCAGCAAGAATTATTTTTTTCCCTGAGCACTTAGCTCTTTTCAGAAAAAGTATCACTCTTTTGCCATTTACTTTCCATCTTTCTGTTGTGTCGTTTCCCATTCTCCCCCCTAAGTATACCTCCTACAAATCTTTTTGAGCTGGAAGCTGTTAATTATCTGAGGTTTTTTAGATTGCTTCATAAATGAAGGAATTTCTGGCTTTAAGATAATATGGTAAATGTTTGAAACTAGACTGACCCTTACAGTCCATTTAATCTTCAATTAACAGATGAGGAAACAAGTTAGGAAAATTTGGGTGGTCGAGGGTGTAAAGTTGGCGACGGCATAAAGGTGAGAGACAGAGCAGGGCCAAACAATGTGGCTTTATTGAGCGCTCCCAGGGGAGGTTCACGGGTCCCCAGAAATGGGGCCCGAGAAGTCGCGCCCGTTTGAAAGGGGTGAGGGCTTTTATACTATTTGAGGCGGGCCCGGGGCTTTTGGCGGGAAGAGTTGGGGATTTTCCACTGTGACCTTTGGAGGTTATTGAGGATTAGGAGGAGTTGGGGGTATTTGCGGAACTGGGGAATTGAAACTTTCTTATCTGGGTGGGCACCCTGGTGTGAGTATCCTTCAACTTAGCTGGGCCTAGCAGTCACCTTTGCGGGTTTCTCTTCTCTTTAGGGAGGGGAGAGGGTGCCCGCCACCAGCCATACACGCGGAGTCACCCGGCTGGTGAGTGACAAAACCCAGTCTGGATACCATGTTTCCTCACAGATTGGGCCTAATAAGAATAAATTTCCCTGCAAGGTGGCTGTATCTACAAAGTGTCCTTAAAAGTTTCCCCACCCCTACTCTATTTTTATCTGTTTTGCATATGTTTGGAATTTCAGAGTCTTAATAAAATTATACATTTCCCTCATCTACATTTTCCTCATTTTCTTTGAGCTATTTTGAGGAAAATCAGAATTTAATATGAATACACAGCTAAAAGAGAAAATAAAATGGGCAGTTGTCTCTCAGTTGATGCATCACACACAATATGTTTCTGAAAAGAATAAACTAAATCTAAATTTGATGTTTTTATGGTCTTTTTAACACACTGTGACAAAAGGAAACACCTAGCTTTTTATCTTTAATTCCTTCTATCTTTATGCAACTTTCTGCCATAACACTGTTACTCATTGTGCAATGAAACTTCCTAAAGGATCAGGAAATAGTCTTCAATTTTTTTGTAAAGTAACTTATGATAAACTGGGTAAAGTCTCTAAATATTAACTTTGATTAATCAATGTTTTTAAAAAGATTTATTTTCCCCTACACTTCTCATTTACAACTAAATACGCAATGCCTCTGCAAGTCAGCCGCTGTGTAAACTAGCAAATTACATCCCTAATGTGTACTTTATCTGCAAGTATAAAGCTGCAAAAACACCTTTTTATTTTTTTACACCTTTTTATTTTAATGAGATACTTTATATGAATATGTTCCCTTTTTTCCCAGAAGCACCCTGAAGAGGAAATTTCAAATGTCAAAATTAAAAGCCATCAGATTGTTTTCATTTTAATCCTTTTATAAAGAAGAGCAAACAAGGCCAGAGTATTTTTCAAATCCATTCTAAGTTTAGAAGCTAACCCTGTTGAATTTTACCTGAGCCCAGTGCTCCTGGAAGATATCAAAGTTAAATGAATTCCCCATCCTCCTTTCATGTTCCACAAAACAGTTTACAGCAGAGAACCACCCTTCCTAAGCAACTTAGATAAGACTTATGGACACGCCTTGTTTACCTGTAACACAACCAGACACAGTCCTTCCAAATTTCCATTTGGGGCTCATAATTGATTATCTGAATCTTGCCCTTGTTGATAAGTGGGAACAAAATGATTGTTAACCAAACTAATCCTTCCACCAGGCCCCTGAACTTCAGCCCACCCTCCACCTCAGCCAGCATCCAACCCCTGTGTATGGATCCCTCCTGGAAAATAGGCCAGCAACAGGGTAAAGTGCTCCCTGATCTAGTGTCCTGTAACCACTCTTTCACTCCACTTCCCCACACCAGCTCTTCCTTGCCTCGTTCAGTCCTCCTAGAAAGGCAACACCCGTTTTGCCTAATTCTTGAGATGCCAGAAGATCTTACGGTCACAGCATTGTCCTTACTGCAACAGCTTCCCCCACCCCTTGCAATAATCCTTTTGAATAAAGTCTCTCAGTAAGTCTGGATTTGTTTTTGATTGGGCAAAACCAAAACTTCTAATTAAAGCTGGGAGAAATTGACTAAATAAAATATAGCAGAATTATAAGATAAAGTCTTCTTGCTCTAGAAGCAAAACTATATCATGTTCACAAAAGTATTCATATTTCTCATACCTTTTTCTTTACTCCAAAGTAAAACTGCAAACCTTTTCAAGGGTGAGAGTTTCTGGACAATATGTGCATTCAAATGAATAAAAAGTGAAATGAACTTATTATATATTTTTTTTACAAATTCTACTAATAGCCCCAGTATTTTCCAAGTTTTATCCTGGCATATCAATTTCCCCAAATTTGCCCAGATCCACATTTCCTTTCAATGAGTGAAAGAACTTCTTCTTTAGTATTAGCTCACTAAATCTTCTTGCCACTCGCTATGTTGTAGTGGGGTGAGAAATCTAAATATCTTCATTCAAAATTCCTGTCAACATTCTCAGTTCTCGATTGTTTACCAGAAAAGAAATCTAATTTTTCAATGACAAAAAACACATTGTGAGGCCCAGTGCTACCGCAAATCTTCAGGACATTTCTATGGCCAGAACTGACCAATACCATATGCCTCATTATGTAAACAAATATGTACCAATGGGCTCAATTGTATAAACCACAGGAGGAAACAAAAATGATGAGCTGAACAGATGTCTTTGAAGCATAATCATTTCTCTGGCAGTCCAGGAAACAAAGACCCTATGGTCTGTGGAAATAGGTTGAAAATATTTATGTACCCACTCTTTATTTAAAAAAAAACAAAAACAAGATTGTAAACACCAATGAAACAATTAGTTGGCTTTTCATAAACTTAACAGATCTAGGTAAATGTGAATTAATTTAGCTAGTGCCTTTCTACACATGTTGGAAAGAATCATTCATTTCCCTTGACATTAGTTCTAGGCTCTGATCCAATGCCTATATACTGATTCATTTCTACTGTATTTATTTAACACTGTTGTCTATGTATTCCTTTATTTAGTAAATATTTATGGATCTCCTACTGTGTGCTCAGCAATAGGAATACAGTTGTGAACAGAACAGTCCAAAATCTCTGTCCTCATGGAACTTGCAATCTAGACAGAAAATAAACCAGGTATGTGAGTAAAAGAAATATAGACTGCCTGATGCATTCTGTGCTAAGGGGGAAAAAATTAAGCAGGAAAAGGGGCTACAAAATGCTGTGGGGCAGGATGACTTTAGTTACTGAAAAGGTGATTTTTGAGTCAAGATCTCACGGAAGTGAGGGAGCTAGCCATGCACATATGTGGGGAAAAGCACCTCTGGCAAAGGGAACAGCAGTGCAATGGTCTACCTTGCTACGCACAATGCTAAGCACTGCAGAGGATGTGAAGATGAATACGCTCAACGAGCTTCAAATCTAGTAAGGAAGCTTAGAATACAAGTGCACTAAAACTAATATCGAATAGACTGTTTTAAGGGTTAGAAGAGAGACACAAACATGACTCTGCAGCAGTTCAGCTGGGGAGGCCCAGCAGCAAGGTGAGCAGCCTGGGAGGGATCTGCACAAAACGTGGGGGCCAATGTGGGCCAATGAAGCAGCTCCCGGAGGGCTGGCTGGAGCAGGAACAAAAGTGGAATAATATACACATATTAATATTATGTATGTATACAAATATATGTATGTTACATAAATGTATAAATATTGTGTGATATAAATTTTATATAATATTTATATTACATAAAATATTTGGACATATACTAAATATATAATATTTCCTTGTGCATAGAACTTTCCTTCCTTGGCACTTCAGATGTGTATATGAATGGGGCTGCTTCTTTTTTTTTTAAGAAACAAAGTCTCACTCTGTCACCCAGGCTGGAGTGCAGTGGCAGTGATGTGATCACAGCTCACTGCAGCCTCAAATTCCTGGGCTCGAGCGATCTTCCTGCCTCCGCCTGCCAAAGTGCTGTGATCATAGGTGTGAGCCATTGCTCCTAGCCCATTTCCTGTTTTTAAAGAGTAATGACTACTCTTTTAAAATCATGAAAAGCAGGTAGTATGAAAATTGTTCTACATAAAAGAAACAGACACGGGGTAGTGGCCACATGAAAGGAGATGCTTTGAGGTAGGGTCTTCGGAGAGTCCCTGAGGCCAGCTCCCTAGCAGTACCAGGCTGACAACCCAGTCTCAAGAAGAGCTGAAGCAGGAGCTGGACTTTTCCCATCACCGAGCAGCCTGACTAAAATTCACCGAAGGTCCCGCCCCACCTTCCTGGCACTGGCTGTCCTGGTTCAGTCACCCCCACTTTTCTCCAGGGGTAATGCCTGCATTCCCCTTCCAGTCACACTTCCTATTAGTGTCTGCATGGTAGTTAATAGAGAACTACAGATTTCCCCAGCTTTAAAATTCACGGCCATCAGAATGGTAGGGATCCTGTGTTCCAATTCCAATCCCTTCCATTTGATTTAAGGAAATCAGATCTAAGTTTCAGTTTTCCCATTGGGTTATCTAGAATTAATGAGTTGCTGTTTACTGCTATTTAAGATTCCTTAAAGATTAAATGTCCTGGCCAGGTGTGGTGGCTCACGCCTTTAATCCTAGCACTCTGGGAGGCCAAGGTGGGTCGATCGTTTGAGCTCAGGAGTTCGAGACTAGCCTCAGTAAGAGTAAGACCCCGTCTCTACTAAAAACAGAAGGAAATTAGCTGGACAACTAAAAATATATATAGAAAAAATTAGCCAGGCATGATGGCACATGTCTGTAGTCCCAGCTACTCGGGAGGCTGAGGCAAAAAGATTGCTTGAGCCCAGGAGGTTGAGGTTGCTGTGAGCTAGAGGCTGACTCCACAGCACTCTAGCCCAGGCAACAGAGTGAGACTCTGTGTCACAAGAAAAAAGAAAAAAAAAAGACTAAATGTCCCTTTTTGTTATTCTATGTAGCATCTCTTTAAAATGCTATAAGGGTACCTCCATTCTCTAGTTGTGAAAACAGCAATTAAAATATTTTTAAAGAATACACAAATTCTGACATCTCAAAATATCAAAACATCTAAGTGGGAAAATATTAGTGATGCTGATACTTAGATCAAGACTCAGATCAAGAGGATATCACACATTCTATGTGTAAATTTATTATTTTAAAGCAATATTTTTAAATGTTACTTTTAGCGTGAAACTAATTTTATTCTAAATGAATAAAAAAAAGACCAGGGAAGACTTCTATTGTCTTATTCTGAAGCTTAACTACAATTTAACAGTTAGAAAAGCCGTCTCTCCATTTTTTCATTTGTCCTATACATAGTTCAAACACAATCATTTGCTGCCACCTGGCTGTAAAAAGATTCCTTGTCTTTCACTTAAACTATCTAAAAAGAATTTTTACTGTACACACCAAAAGGGAAGTGGGGAATTTAAGGAATTTATCACCTCCCATAGATATCAGGGTGTTAATTAATACTGATCAGACTAAACGGGTTCAAATCCCAGCTCTACCATGAGTGACCTTAGTCAAGTTAGCAAACCTCTCTTCTCTTTATTAATCTGTATAAGGAGGATAATAAGAATTATACCTATCTCATGTGGCTAATAGGAGAATTAAATGCGCTTGTAAAGTGCTCAGACTGTTTGGCTCCAATGTTGGATATTCTTGGATACTATACTTAAAAGCAACAGTGAGGTGGCCAGAAGTTGTCCACCATGACACCAGCGCCCTCAATTTATTTTTTGTTGTTGTAGCACTTCTCACCTTCTACCATACTAGAGAACTGAACTATTTATCAAGTCTATTATGCTTTGCCTGCATCTCATCACTACAAGAGTATAGGTATCTTTGTTTTGTTCACTGATATATGTCAAGCACTTTGTCAGAGTCTGGCACATAGTAGGTACTTAATAAATATTTGCAAGTGAATGAATTTGCTGTCATAATTTCTTTGACATTCCCAGAACCTTAAGATTTGTAAGGTTGTCAGGAATTTTAAAGGACAGCACATTCAAAAACCACCTTTTGTTACAGACTTACTCTGTGACTGATGTTGTTCAAGGCGCCCGGTATACAAAATGACTTATGCACAATTTGTGATCAAGTAGCAAGCCAAGTACAAAAATAAATTATTTCAATATGCTAAACAGTAATAAATTTAAGAATAAAACGAGAATTGGAAATGAGAGAGTGTAAATCTCTCCAGGAGAGTCAGAAGACGACTGAGCTGGGATGAGAGGTGTTCCCTGGGCAGAGAGTGCAGGGTACATTCAAGCACAGGAACAGCTTGAAACAGAACCATGAAAGACCACAGTGTGTCCGGGAGGCACAGAGGCACATAGGGTACTTAGGATGAGGAAGATTTATCACTGTGATTATTGGCTAAGATGTCCTCAGATCCACAAGGGTAATGTTTGTGATTATGGGGGTTAACAAAGATTTTTTTGGCTTGCTTTGGTTTGAACCAGGCATGGCTAAATGCTGAGAGGTAGCATATCAATGAGAAGCTAGGACCATGCAAACAGAGGCCAGGCTGTTACAGGCAGACACCTGAGATCAGAGCAAGAAAGGAATCAGCAAATACAAAGAAATGAGAGTCAGAGGAAATTACGGGGAAAATATCAAAGATATAATAATGGTTCTATTCTGTGTGGGGGTCCAAAGTGTTATACAAGTGTTTTATTAAAATAAAAAGGAAATGTGTATGAATCAGTGTATCAGAACAACCAGACTGGCCAAAGCTGGGGTGACAGAAGAAAGGTCCTCAACCTTGGGCCAGAAGAGAACCTAGATAAGTGGCCTCACAGAAACAACCCCACCGAAGATAATTTCATATTAAAACAGCATCCTTCCCACCGTTATGCCTGGATAATATTACAAATGTGTCTTACATCTATTTTAATACATAAGTTACCTAGTTATCTATGTATTACCCATTCCCCAATGTGAATGCAATTCTTCTCAAAAAATTCTTTTGACATCTCTGAAATTTCAAGTTAAATAGTCTGGGAGCCTGAACTGAGTGAACTTAACTAACATTGCAGTCACATCCTAGTGTCCAGAGAGGGCAAGCCAGCATACTCCAACAGACTGTCCCTGCCTGGGTGTGCCACCCTCTTTAAAGGCCAGGCAATGCATCCAAAGCCAGCAAGCATGCTGACAACATAGTAACAAGGCCAGAGCTTGCTGAATCATAGAATGGAGGCCAGCACTGGGCTTTAATGATCATGATGTCCAGTCTTCTCACTCTGAGACCTTGCCATGTTCGTTACAGAGCTAGCTAGTAACTCTTACTACTCTGCCGCTTTGCCTTAAGGCAAGGCAGTTGTTACAGTTAGTTTAGGGAAAATAAAAAACAAAAACAAAAACAACCTTCAAACCAGTTACTTTGTACACAAAATAATGAATTGTTTGATTGAATTTTTCCAACTTTACAATTGCTTTTCTTGGCACAGAATAAATTGAGTCTTAGAAATATAGAATTGATCATATTAAAAATCATATAGAACTATATCCTTAATGATTATATCAACCTCCTTAAAGGCAGGGAATTTCAACAAATATGCTATTGAAAATATTTTCAGGTTTACAATTGCAAAATGGTATGTGTTAGAGGTGGTAGTTTGCAATTATTTTATATTCTTTTTTAACTAGTAAAAGCTATATAACACAGATAGTAGCATACAGGACTCAGTACAGTTTTTTCTAAAGGGCCAGATAATAAATATCTTCTGTTTTTCAGTCCATACAGTCTCAGCAACAACTATTCAATTCTGCCATTATAGCATAAAAGCAGCCATAGACAATATGTGAATGGAAGATGCTGTGTTCCAATAAAACTTTATTTACAAAAACAGATATCAAGTCAGATTGTTTGCCAGCCCCTAATCTAGGTCATGTGTCTTGTTTTTCTCTCTTAACAATATATCTTAGAGTGAATTTTATACTAGGACATTACAAAGGTTTCATTTTTAAAGGAATATATAGGGCTGGGCATTGTGGCTCATGCCTATAATCCCAGCATTTTGGTAGGCCAAGGTGGGAGGATCGCTTGAGCCCAGGAGTTCGAGACCAGCTTGGGCAACATAGTGAGACCCTGACTCTACAAAAGTTTAAAAATTAGCTGGGCCTGGTGGCGCATGCCTATAGGCCCATCTACTTGGGAGGCTGAGGCAGGATGATTGCTTGAGCACAGGAGTTAGAGGCTGCAGTGAGCTCTGATCATGCCACTGCACTCCAGCCTTGGTGACAGAGTGAGATCCCACATCTAAAATTAAAAAAAGGAATATATAGTAAGTACAGTGTAGATGTATCATAATTTACTTAGCTAATCCCATACTGATGAAAATGTTGGTTGTTTTCTAACATTTTAGCATTATAAATAATTACTATGATAAATTACATTTCACATATTTCTTTATACACTTGCACAAATATATATGTTGGATAAATTCCTAGAAGTAGAAACATAAAATTTAAATTGATATTGTCAAATTGTTCCCCAATTTTACACCCCACCACGAATGTATGAGACCAAATGTCCTAGCTCCACATAGCACTATGTTGGTATAGGAGTAAATCTGGGATCCAACCTTATTATTTTACAGTTCTACAGATCGGTGCTCAGTTGTCCCAAGATCACATATTAATTGTATTATACTTACCCACTAATTTGAAATATCTTATTAAAGGCTTCTGTCTTTAAGAGCAGTCAAGAAAAATGTTTTCTGTCAACATATTTAATAAAGAATTTAAAATCTGAATGTCACTTTCATCAAGGCTACCTCTCTTCCTCTCCTACTCAAATCTGGGAGCAAGTAATTTTATTTTGATGTTGTGTTATATCAATCTATAAAAGGAATATGGAAATAAATTTAAATAAACACAAATAAACATAAACATGAGTATCCATGGTCCAATACTCATTAGCCACATGTGGATATTGAGTACTTAAAATCTGGATAGTCATAATTGAGATGGGCTACAAAATACACATCAGATTTCTAAGACACTATGAAAAAAAGGATGTAAAATATTTCAATAAGTTGTGTATTGCTTACATTTTGGCATGCTAAAATTTTGGATATATTTATTAAGTAAAATGTATTATCACTCTTTTGGATAGATGCCTAATAATGCTATTGCTGGATCGAATGGTAATTCTAATTTTAGCTCTTTGAGGAATCTCCAAGTCAGGCAGTCCTACAAGGTGGTTTTTTGTTTGTTTGTTTTTTATGAAAAGAAGTCTCTGTCCCCTTTCCCCAACATCTCATGCTCCATAGACATAACCACTTTGAACTTCTTTAGCAATCCTTTTGATATTTAACTCTATGTCTATGAACTGTACAACTATATTGGTATTTTTTTTATAGTTTTAAGTATTTTAATTCTACTAAGAAGTATGAAGTATGAAGATTTAATATTTTATCATGCTCTCTACTGCAATGTCACACATTTTACAGTTTACTTCCCAAGACATTAAGTATAATATTTGTTAGGTAAATACTAAGTGTGTATATTATTTTGTAAAGCTATCTACAACTAGCTCTCATAATATAACATTTATATTTATTTTGCTGCAGATCTTTACTATAATTTTTAAAAAATTTATAATTTTTATACATAATTTGCCAACATTATCATTTTTACAGATCATGGCCATTAAATACATTTATATTCTTTTTTTTTTTTTTTTTTTACTCTTCCTCTCTCTTCCCACCTCCCCTTCCCTAGCTTCTGGCAACCAACAATCTGGTCTCTATCTTCATGAGATCTACTTTTTCCCTTAGCTTTTTTATGTGAGTGAGAAAAAGCTATATTTGTCTTTCAGTGCTTGGATTATTTCTCTTAATATAATGGCCCCCAGTTCCATCCATGTTGCTGCAAATGATGGGATTTCACTCTTATTTATTGCTTAATAATTTCCATTTTGTATATATGCCACATTTTCTTTATCCATTTATCTATTGATAAGCATTTAGGTTGCTTCCATATTTTGGCTGTTGTGAATGTGATAAACATAGGAGTATATCTCTTTGGTATATGATTTTCTTTCTTTTAGATATATACCCAATAGTGGAATTGCTGAGTCATATAGATGTTCTATTTTTAGCTTTTGAGGAACCTCCATACTGTTCTCCATAGTGACTGTACTGATTTACATTCTCACCAACAATGTATCAGGGTTCTCTTTTCTCTGCATCTTTGTCAGCATTTGTTACTGCCTGTTTTTATTTTTATTTTTTTGATAAAAGCCATTTTAACTGGAATGAGATGATATTGCATTGTGGTTTGATTTTCATTTTTCTGATGATTAGTGATGTTGACCCTTTTTTCATATCTGTTGACTGTTTGTATATCTTCTTTTCAGAAATGTCAATTCGGATCCTTGGCCCATTTTTAATTGGATTATTTATTTTTTGCTACTGAGTTGGTTGAACTTCTTATATATTCTTTTTTTCTTCATTTAAAGTATACAATTCAATGGCTTTTAATATACTCAGAAACTTGAGCAACTGTCACTACAATCAATTTTAGAATATTTTATCACCACAAAAAGAAATATTGTTATCCATTAGCAGTATTCTTGTTATTAATCTCTTGTCAGATGGATAGTTTGCAAATATTTTCTCTTATTCTGTGGGTTGTCCATTCACATTGTTGATTATTTCCTTTGTTGTGCAAAAACTTTATAGCTTAATGCAATCCCAACTGGCTGTTTTTTCTTTGGGTGTCTGTGCCTTTAAATCTTACAAAAGAAATTTTTGCACATATAAATGTCCTGGACAGTTTCTCCAATGTTTTCTTCTAGGAATTTCATGGTTTCATGTCTTAGATTCAAATCTTTAATAGATTTTGATTTGATTTTTATATACAGTGAGACACAGAGATGTAGTTTCACTCTTCTGCATACAGTTATACAATTTTTCCAGTCTCATTTATTGAAAAGACTGTCCTTTCCCAATTGTAAGTTCTTTGGGCTTTTTCAAAGATGAGTCAGTTGTAAATACATAGCTTTATATCTGGGTTTTTTATTTGTTTCCATTGGTCCATGTGTCTATTTTTATACCACTACCATTTTATTTTGGTTACCATAGCTTTGTAATAAATTTTGAAGTCAGGTAGTGTGATGTCTCCAGCTTTGTTCTCTGCGTTCAGTGTTCTTTGGCTATTCAGGATCTTTTGTGGTCTCATATGAATTTTAGAATTTTGTTTCTATTTAGGTGAAGAATATCATTGGTGTTTTGATAGGGATTGCATTGACTCTATAAATTGCTTTGAGTAGTATCGTCATTTTAACAGTATTAATTTTTCCAATCCATGAGCATGGAATACATTTCCAATTTTTTGTGTTCTCTTCTACTTTTTTTCATCAGAGTTTTATAGTTTTCTTTATATAGATCTTTTACTTCTTTGGTTAGATTAATTCCTAGGTATTTTGTATATTCTGTAAAATGGGTTTGCTCTCTTGATTTCTCTTTCAGATTGTTTGATGTTGATGACCATAAATGCTACTGATTTTTGAGTGTTGATTTTATATTCTGCAACTTTACTGAGTTTTTTTTTTTTTTTATCAGTTCTAACAGTTTTATGGTGGTGTCTTTAGGTTTTTCTAGGTAAAAATCCTGTCATCTGTGAATGAGAATAATGTGAATTTTTCCTTTCCAAGTTAGATCCCATTTGTTTCTTTCTCTTACCTAATTGCTGTGGCCAGGATGTCCAGTATTACACTGAATAATAGCAGTGAAAGTTGGCATCCTTGTCTTGGTCCAGTCTTTGGAGGAAAGACCTTTAAATTTTCCCCATTCAGTAAGATGTTAGCTATGAGTTTGTCATAAATGATCTGTATTATTTTGAGGTATGTTCCTTCTGTATCCATTTTGAAAAGGGATTTTATCATAAAACGATGACAAATTTTATCAAATGCTTTTTGGCATTGACTGAAGCAAATCATATAATTTTTGTTTTTGATTCTGTTAATGAGTTGTATTATGTTTATTGATTTGTGTATATTAAATCATTCTTGCATTCCCACTTGATCATATTGAATAATATGTTTAATATGTTGTTGCATTTTGTTTGCTAGTATTTTCTTGAGGATTTTTGCATCTGTGTTCATCAGTAATGTTGTAGTTTTCCTTTTTTTCTGGTTAATCTAGTTAGTGATCTATCAATTCGTTTATCTTTTCAAAGAATCAACTTTGTTGATCCTTTGTATTTTTTTGTTCTGCTCTGATCTTTTTTATTTTCTTCTGATAGCTTTCATTTTGTTTTGTTGTTGTTGGTGTTCTTTTTCTCCTTTCTTGATGTTTTACACTAGGTGGTTAATTTGTGATATTTCTGCCTTTTTTATTTAGGCATTTAAGGCTATGAACTTCACTTTTAGCACCGCTTTTGCTATACCACAGAGATTTTGGAAGCTTGTATTTCCTTTTTTGTTCAGTTTGAAGAAGCTTTTGATTTCTTTCTAAATTGCATCATTGACCCAAGGATTATTCAGCAGTGGGTTGTTTAATTTCCATGGCTTTGTGTGGATTTAAGAGTTTCTTTTGGAATTGACTTCTAGTTTTATTCCACTGTGGTCTGAGAACATAGATGGCATGATTTTGACTTTTCTGAATTTTTTGAGACTTGTTTTGTGGGCTAAGACATGACAGATCTTGGAAAATATCTTATGTGCTAATGAGAAGAATGTATATACTCTAGTTTTGGAGTAGAAAGTTCTATATATGTCTATTAGGTCCATGTGTTCTAGATTCCTATTAAAGTACAGTATTTCTTTGTTGACTTTCTGCCTAAATTATCAGTCTATTTCTGTTGGTGAAGTGTTGAAGTCCTGGGTATTTTGTTGCTGTTTATTTCCTTGCTTAGATCTAGTAGAATTTATTTTATGAATCTGAGACCTTTTGTAATAGGTGCACATATATTTAGGATTGTTATATTTTCTTGTTGCATTGCTCCTTTATCATTATATAATGACCATCTTTGTCTTTTTTAAAACCACTGTTGATTTAAATTCTGTTTTATCTGATATGTGAATAGTACTCTTGCTCACTTTTGATTTCCATTTGTGTGGAATACTTTTTTTCCTACACTTTAAGCTTGAATCTATTAAAGTTGAGTATCTTGGAGACAACATAAATTTTAGTTGTTTTTATTTTGTTTTTAATTCAACCTATATCTTTTATGTGGAACATTAGGACTGTTTACATTCAATGTTAGTGTTGACATGTGAGATACTGTTCTGTTAATCATGTTAATTGTTACCTTATTGCTTTGTTTTCTCCCTTTTGTTACTGTTTTATAAGAGCTGTGAGTTTTAACTTTCAGGTATTTTTATACTGGTGGATTTGTTATGTTCCATGTATACAGCACTTTTAAGCATATCTTGCAGGGCTGGTTTATTGGTGACAAATTCCTTTAGTGTTTCTTTTTCTGGGAAAGACTTTATTTCTCCTTCATTTATGAAACTTAACATTTCAGAATACAAAATTCTTGGCTGGCATTTATTCTGTTTAAGAAGACCAAAAATGAGAGCTCAATCCCCTCTGGCTTGTAAGGTTTCTGCTGAGAACGCTGCCATTTAGTCTGATAGGTTTTCCTTTGTAAGTTACTTGACGCTTTTGTCTCACGGTTTGTAGGATTTTCTCCTTCCCTTTGACTTTGGCCAGACTGATGATTATGTGCCTTGGTAATGTCCTATTTAATATGACTCTTCTAGGTGTTCAATGTCCTTATTGTATCTTCATGTCTAAATCTCTAGTGATCCCAGGAAAGTTTCCCTCGATCATTCCCTCAAATAGGTTTTCCATGCTTTTTGCTTTTTCTTCTTTTCTCCCAGGGATATCTACGATTCTTATAGTCATTCATTTTCATACTCCCATATTTCTCACAGTTGTTATTCATTTTTGATCCTTTGTTCTTCATTTTTAACTGACTGGGTTTATTCAAAAGCCTTGTCTTCAAGTTTTGAAATTCTTTCTTCTGTTTGGCTTGGTCTAGTCTGTTGTTAAAACTCTCCACTGTATTTTGAAATATCCTCAAGGACTCATTTCTAGAATTTCTGTTATGTTTTTCTTACATTATCTATTTCTTTAGTAAATTTTTCATTCATGTTCTGAATTTTTTTTGGCTTATTTGTGTTGATTTTCAACTTTCTCATCAATCCCATTGATTTTATTTGCCATCCATATTCTGAATTCCATATGTGACATTTCAACAATTTCCTTTTGGCTGGAGTATATTGCTGGAGAACTATTGTGATCCTTTGGGGGTGTCAAAACACCATGTTAGTTCATATTGCCAGACTACTTCTGCTGGTTCCTTTTCATCTGAAACCTCATCTCTCAGCTCAAGAAAGATAACTTTGCTGTATACCCATTCTCTGCTGGGAACTCTGCTGCTCAGTAAAGAGAGGGAGAAGTCCCTTGATGGCTCGCTTGAGTCCTACTCTGCAATATTGACTAAGCGGGAGAGGGATGAATACACTGTGAGCTTTTAACACTGATGTCCTCCCAAATCCCCCTTTTCCCTTGTGGTTGTCGTGGATGGAGGGCATGCACAGTGTGAGCGCTGGCCCTGCCTAAGTTGGTTGTTGGTTGTGGAGAGTTGGCACTAGGCACATGAGTGTTTGCCCTACCCAGATCTGGTGGCAGCAGCATTCATTGGCGCATTGCAGCATGTCCACTCACCCTGCCCAGGTCTGTCTGCAGTGGCAGGGGACTGGTACATGGCAGCACTTGAGTGTTTGCCCCATCCAGGTCTGTCACTGTGGCATTATCCGGGCAATTGCAGAAGCAGCTGGGCCACCGTGATTCTCTCTGTCTGGATCCAACAGGAGCTGTGGATTGGTGGGGCTTCCAGGAGGCAGCAGCAGGCACTAGGTCTGTGGGCACCCACTCTGCCTGGGTCCCCTGACAGTGGTGGGGACATACACCCGCAGGGTGTGGGAGAGCACCTAGCCTCCCTGCCCCCTCCTTGAAATTCTACATTTTGACTCCACCCCCACCCTCCCACACACACATTATGACTCTTAGTTGTCTCAAATTACCTATCTCTCAATGGGTTGCAGGAGCTGTTATCGTTTTTGATAGATTTTTCTTTTGGGATTTATACTAGAGTTATGGGTGGGTGGCACACCAGAAATACAGTAGTAAAATAATAGAATATTCTGGCTTTGTCCATGTACTTAATTTTTCCAGTAGATTTTGTACTTTGAAAAGTTTTCTTTTATATGTGCCTGTTTTTTTTCTTTTAGATTGAAGAATTTCTTTTAGCATTTTTGCAATGAAAGTCTGGTAGTGATGAATTCTCTAGCTTTTGTTTGTGAAATACAATCTGTCTTTTATATTTGAATTAAAGACCTCACCTGCATCCACCTTTCTCCACCGATGGCATTCTCTTTTGAGGAGATTCATTTGACACACTCACTGAGGACATATAAAGACTTGAAAAGTAGCCCACAATGGCCCATTGCCCCACACATAGTGAAGCCACCAGCTGTGTTGAATTCCTGAAGGCTGCTCCATCCCTGACACTGCTGAGAAACAACTATTGACACTCCTGGTACACACAATGTTAAACACAAGGTCCACATCTTTTAGTTTTTTTGGAGCCAAAATATTCCTTATTACAAATTTTACTTAAGCACATTTATAGTATGAATTGTGAATTGACCCATGTTGAATGGAGTCCTCTTGGAAAAAGGGCCCTAGAATCTGTCTAAATTGAAATACAAGAGAAGAGACACGCCTGTTGGTGCCCTCAGGGATTCCTTTGCTATGGAGGCTTTAGCAACCTCATTTCAGGCCACCTGAAATCTGTGGGCCATAAGTGGTCTGTGGGTTTCTGATCCTGCATACTGCCCTCCTCAGCCGTGTGCCATGTACCATAGAGTGGTCATCCTTGACACATATGGGCCTTTCCTATAAATAGAGGTTTTCACCTGCCTTAAGCCTGTGACCTCACACATCCATCTGCCCATTGCTATAGACTGAATGCTTTTGCCCCCCCCCCCGAATTTATATGTTGAAACTTCATCCACCAGGTGATGATATTTGGAGGTGGAGTCTTTGGGATGTGATTAGATCATAAAACTGGAACTCTCAGGAATGAGATTATTGCCCCTATAAAAGGGACCCCAGAGAGATCCCTTGCCCCTTCCACCATGTGAGGACACAGCAAAATACAGGTGTATATGAACTAGACCCCAAATCTTCCCACACCTTTATCTTGGACTTCTAGCCTCCAGAACTGTAAGAAATGGATTTCTGTTGTTTATAAGGCATCTAGACCATGGTAATTTGTTATACCAGCAGGAAGAAATAAAAATACCCATTTGCTTCGGAGAAGCAGCATCTCACAAGGTCATCACAACCACTAAAGTCTCTTTAATACAGAGTGGATCCAAACCTTGGCCATCTGGCATATCCCACCTGCAAATGGGGATGGCCTCCCCTGTTGTCAGTCCATTGCCAGACAGTGTGGTGCTGGAGGTGGTCGCTCTTCTCCCAGACACCTTTTCTACCTGGAGAGTTTCCTGAGATCAACCAAGTGAACTATGTCAACTAAGTAATGGGAGTCAGCACACTTTACGGATGGCATCACCGCCATCATATGTGATGGAAATCAGTGGTGTGTGGCTGTTTTTTGTCCCTTAACCAGGATGTCCCTGATCAAAGACTGGACCCAGAGTCAGCACAGCTGGCTAGACTTCAGGCAGTCACCCAGTGCTGGATGCTCTGGCCAACAACTGGCCTCATCTGTACATTTGTACAAACTCTTGATCCATTGCCTCCTTTAGGGTAAAAGTTATTCCATTTGCAGGAAAGAATTCTGAGAAGTCTCATCTCAGAGATACTCAAAATACAAATCAAGGTATCAGATGTCTCCACATACACTAAGGCCACAGAACAGTCCTCACTAGGACACCCCTTACCTTCTCAAGGTCTTAGACATTACCAATGAGTCCTTTGTTTCTGTTTCTTTCTTTCTTTCTTTTTCATTTTAGTTCTTTAGCTCATTTTTTGCTATACTTTTAGAAAATGTCCTAATTTTGTCTTCCTCCTATTTTTTAAATCACAAATCATGTTTTTTCACTTTTTGCTCTGTGAGTATTCTTTTAATAAAAATGAAATTATTTTTGTTATGTAAATGCATTACATTTTCATATCCATCAAAGGATATTAACGATTTATGTTTAAAGTTTTCTTATTCCTAATTAGTGTTTGTTTTATGCGACTTGCTTCTCATAGGTTTTGTGTTCATCTTTTATGTTAAGTAATTTCAATATATTTAAACTCCCATTTAAAATGGTAGCCACAAAGATGATTGGAAGTTCAGAGCACATGGGCAGGTATGAGACATTTGTATCTTCACTGTCCACTGTCCTGGGCGCGCCATTTCACTGATTAGTCCCCAAAGTATATTTATATTCTTTTTTCTCTTGAGTTGGTTTAGATTTCACAAAGAAGTGCTTTCTAATTCACTGCCTAGAGAGTTCAGGTACTGCCAGTGTTCTGGGATTTGGGTGAAAAACAGACATCTGAGGATGCCAACATTCAGCAATTTCTAACTTGAACACTTCTTTTCCACAATACCCCATCCTCCACTGGGCCTGGTGTCCCTCACTCCAGTGATCCCCTTTGTTACCCTTTCTGGTTGGCAAAACCACAGTTGTCCCTGGATTGCTGGGATGTTTCCTGGCTGTGTATAATGCCATGGCTTCCTGAGATGCCACCGATATCTGCCTTAGGGGTTCTGAGATGCTAATCGGGTGGCTTCTAGGATTTCCTGCTGGTTAAGATTTCTAATTTTTCCACTTTGTCCATGGGCTTTCTAGCCTCCCAAATTTGTTGTGCTTCCCTGTTTCTCACTGCCTTTGAGGGCTTACACTTGTGATCATTTGGACCTTGTTTCCTTGGACCTCCCTCCTTGGTGTGGGCAGAGTTGATCGTGGACTTGGCCTCAGTGACCTGCCTTGGCCAAGGAAATGCCAGTGGAGGTGGCCCCAGCAGAGGCCCTGCGTATGATCCCGTGGTGGGGCTGCCTGGTGGGACTCCTGACTTCTATCATAAGGGAAATTTCCCTCGGGTAGCTGTTGACCCAAGGGGATGAGAGGCAAGTGGACAAGACCCAGGCTAAAGCCCAAAGGTAACCACAGCTGATCTCGGGTTCTGCTGAGCAGCACACGCTTGAGTGAGAAATAAGTATTTGTTTGTCAAAAAGTAATGATTGTTGCACAGCAACATTGTACCAACAAATGACTGAAATTATTCCTTTAAAAATATTTCTACTATAGTCTGAAAAGGATTTGAGGAGAGATCAAAAGCAAGTGATGTGTCCCATTGGCCAGTTTTACCCATTATTTCTGATGGGCATACACTAGTTCTCCGTAGCCCCTTCCTGTATTAAATTACATCGTCAGAGCTTTAAATGTGGATCCATCATATCCTTAATTTTGCTAATATCGACATCACTAAATTGAACTTCCTTATCTATACATTGTGCGCATTTTACCAATTTTTTTCTTAAGATTGACTTCTAGGAACACCATTTATGCAAAAGTTTGTGTAGACAAAATAAATGTATAAAAATATATTGAAAATAATTTAATATAAACCCATGTACCTAATGCCTGAAGTTAAAGAATTAATTTTTGTGACTCCAGAGTTTTTTTAAATAATAGAAAATTGCAATAAAGTTTAAATCCTCTGTCCTTCCCCAATTCCTTTGCATCGTCTTTACTGAACCAGAATGAAAAGGAGGCCCCGGTAGCCGTGGAACTAGAGCAGCCCACCCGGGTAGTGCTGACATCACCCTCACGCGACCTCACAGCCACGTCCCATGAGTGTCTGTTTCTCCAGACACTTGCCTGGCTGCGTTGCATGTGATCACTTATCTCAGACAGTTAAATCCTGCTAAGTAGAGCCTTCCATACATGGTTTTATTTTGTATTAATTTATTAATGTGCTGTTTACTTGATTTTGTTTTGTACTTGCCAGTTTATTTCCTTAAAAATTATTTTTGTTTGGCTTGCAATTTTTCCACATTAATCTGCGAAAACTTCATATATTAATGAGCCATCAAAATGTGTCAATAATTACTTCATTCTATTGTTATTTACTTTATTTATGTTATTTTTGAAGAGGAGTAATATAAAAATGTTATGAACTCAAATCAGTCTCTTTTCCTTTTCGTTTCTTGCTCTTGGCTGTGTTTAGATGAGCTCTCTCCATACCAAGTTCACACCAGCATTTACCGTAACTTTCCTGTCATAATTTTGTATTTAAATAATGACTTAATCAGACTAGTTTCTGCTATAAGCTGTGAGGTAGTGATCTAATTCTATGCCCCCTCCAAAGGTATGTTCATTATCTTTGCTTATTTGAAATTCCACCTTTTTAAGGTTCTAAATATATATATTCACACATACAGAGATACCCATTCACACAGGGTTTGTTTCCTGGATTTTTTTTTTTCTTATTGATTTGACTCTTTCTGGGACTTAGTGCATTTCTTAAATTCTTATGTTTGTAGTTTTTCATCTGAAAGGTTTTTAGTTATTTTTTTTTAAGACACGGACTGTCTGCTTTTGAAAGCTCCAGTACCCTCTTAACCCTTGTTGAAAATCCGGATTAGCTTTACACTAGCATGTTCTCCACTGTCTCCTTGTGCAAGTCTGTTTCTGGGGAAAAGACGGTTCTTCGGCCTCTGGATGGCCGAGCTGCTCGCTGGCCTGGAGGCCTTGCTCCGTGGTGCCTCCTCACAACCAGTGTCAGGAGCGGAGCTTCTGGGCTCAGCTAGCAGGAACTGTGTGGGTGCTGCCTATGGCTCCTCATCCTGCACAAAGCGGGGTCTGTGTTTGCCAGACTTTTAGTTTGTCACGTCGGGATGTGGATGGCTCAGGGCTGAGGCTCCTCCTGCCACTGTGGGGCCCTGACTCTCGCACCTCCCTCCTTGTCCAGTTAGCGGCTCCGCCTGGCTGAGCCTCTGAGTGCTGAGCGATGGCCACGCCGAGACCCCACCCACGTGGCTTGTGCTCCTGAGTTGCTGTCTTCACCCTCTCCCTCTCCTCCCACTCCAAGGGTCCACGTCTGTGAACTAAACCCTGAGTGAGGCTCTTCTTCCTCAGCCTGAACCTACTTTCTTTATACCTCAGGCACGGCCTTTTGAAGTCTTGGCCAGGGGATGGCGTTCCTACCTGCTTGCCAGCTCACACTGTGCCTGTCTCAGTTTCGTACAAAAGCGTTCCTCAGGGCTCTTCCAGCCAGACAGCAGGAGCCTATTCAACCCGGAGCGTCCTCCTGTTGCAAGGACTCTCCTCTGAGTTTCTGTGTCCTTTGGGAAGGTCCTGCCTGGTTCTGGCTGACTGCTCTTGTTCTCCGGGACAATAGGTCCTGCTGTTGGCACCCTGTTCTCTTACTAAGCACTGACTGAGGGTTTTCTAAGTGCCGGGAGCAGGGGAGGTGTGTTACATGCATGCTCTCCTTTCAGCCTCATAACAACACCGTGATGCGGGTCCTAGTGTTGCCCGCATTGCACATTGCTTTGTGACTTTGTTTCAAATGAGGAAACAAAGTCACGAAGAAGATAAATAACTCACTCAAGGCTGTGTGGTCTATGAGTGAAGCTGGGGCTCTAATTCGAGTCCCTGTGACTCCGTGCTGGGAAGCTCCACCATGAAGTTGACTGTCTCCTTTCCTTAATTCTCTACCATGGGCTTTGGAGCCCCTGTTCCTCATAAGGTTTAGAGGGGCATTTGGAATAGAGAATATAACAGCAAGAAAAGTAAAAAAAAACGACATCTTTGTGTCTTTGGAAAATTCATTTTAGCTCTTTCAGGCTTGGTTTCTCTATCTTCAAAGTGGGAATTGTAATTACTGTCCTATAAACGTAGGTGATGATTGTGAGTGTAAAACAGCAAACTGACTAGGAAAGGTCACTGCTGACCAGTAGTGGAGCTGTTATACATGGCTAGAGGGTGGAAAGGCTCACAGAAAAATTCATAGTATCAACCTCCTCCAACTTCAGTTTCCTAAAATACTAATGTTATCAGCTTTGTGTATATAGATAGATGAAGTAGATTTGGTGGTTTTGTTGCTGTTGTCCATTTATTCTATTACTGAAAACGTAGACACATGCGATAAGTATTACTACAAACTTGATAAAGTTGCTGCTTGTTTTTTCTACCTTTGAGTAGCCCTTCCCCAGCACCCTACGTATATTCTGCTAGCTTCCTACTTCTTGTTTTTGATATTTCTGGGTCTCAGATTTTTGAACTCCAAACATATTGGCTTTTGCAGTGGAAAAATCATACACATACTTTGAAAAATACATGCTGATGGTAAATCCACTTGACAAAATGAATAGAATGACATTTGAGGCCATATGGAGGACATGGGATCACATGTATTTGCCTAGAGAAAGAGCAGCCGGACCCGGAGTGTTTCAAGAGCCAAGGAGCAGCGGCGGCAGCAGATGAAATTGGGTGTTGTTTGTAAGCTTAAGTAAACTTTACACACTTGGTGGGGGGAATAAAAGGCTTGTTTATCTTAGCTCTGTCCACACAATAAAGGTTATATAATCGGGGTTCCCCAGGATAATTTACTTTCACCCGAGCACATGATCTCATTTGACTTCAAAGGTTTCTCCCCTCTCCTCTCGTGCCCCACCCAGGTGCTACCTCATTAGCACCCTGGGGTCCGCCAGATTTATTTTTCTTAGTCATTCTACACTCTGTGTTTTAATTACTCCGCACCTGCATGATGGTGGGAGTTGAAGGAAATGACAGATTGCAATTTATGGCTGTTTACTCCAGAATTTCAGGGTTGCACACAGGTCATTTCAGCAAGTGTAACTGAATCCTGGTGTAGACGGGATAAGGGCTGCCACGGACCCAAGCTGGGAACGTGGACAGATCACATACGTTGCCCGGGAACTCACACCTCATACTACTTCTTCTCAATGCCTCGGACACTTGCCACAGTAGGAATCACAGACCCGCATTCCTCCATGTCTGTGTTGTTATTGCGTAAACACAGCTTACATTACTTCTCACCTCTGACTCATTCTAATTGCTTGTCTTTCTCTCTGCAACCTGGAGCACGTCTGTGTCTTGTCACATTTCAAGAGCTTTTGCCTACTGTCCGGTGTCCAAGGGATCAATTTCCTAACCCCCACCAGATGTTCAGTTGTGACTTCTCTTTCCCCTCCTGATGAACCATACACCACCTTCCCGGTCTCCAGTCCCCACTGCCATGGCACATGTCCTAAGCACGTCCTTCTCCTTCTGCTGGCATCATCCCATGTGCCTGGAGCACATTTATGCTTCCCCACATGGATCGATTCCATTCCTCCTTCAGAGGCCAGATCTTGCATAATGAGCTCCCTCTTGGCCCCTCATCAGTAAATTCTGTTTCTTCTCAAGATGCCCTGAGATGTTAAATGCCTCTCACCAATGGCAATGTCTTCTTGATTGCAGTAATGTTGTTTGAGAACTGTATCTTTCCCGTAGGAAAGAAAGGAACACTTAAAATAAGGTGATTCAGTGAGGGTTATCAACAAAGAAATTCTTTACAAGACTGTGGACATAGGAGAAATATAGTGGATAGAGGATAATGCAATATCTGGAACATTAGTACCACCCCTGGGCTAGAGGTGCAGAGAACAAGTGGCAACTGGACCTCAGAGAGAGGGTTTTACAGTACAGGCCACTTAGTGGGGTAGTGTTCTTTGCTAAGGACACCACTTGCTGGAGGGGCCTTCACAGAGAAGAAGACAGGTTTGAAAGTCCAACAGAGTAAATAATCAACAGAATAAATAGACAACCTACAGAATGGGGGACAATATTCACAAACTATACATCTGACAGAGGACTAATATCCAGAATTTACAAAGAACTCAAACAAATCAGCAAGAAAAAAACAAATAACCCCATCAAAAAATGGGTGAAAGACATGAAGAGATTTTTCTCAAAAGAAGATAGACAAATGGTCAACAAACATAAGAAAAAATGTTCAACATCACTAATCATCAGGGAAATGAAAATTAAAACCACAGTGAGATACCACCTTACCTTTGTCAGAAAGACCATTATTAATTAGTCAAAAAACAATAGATGTTGGTGCAGATGCAGTACACAGGGAACACATAAACACGGTTAGTGGTAATGTAAACTGTCCATCTGTTATGGAAAGCAGTACGGAGATTCCTCAAAGAACTAAAAATACATCTACCATTCAATCCAGCAATGCCACTACTGGGTATCTACCCAAAAGAAAACAAGTCATTTTGTGAAAAAGACACCTACACACAAATGTTTATTGCATCACAGTTCACAGTTGCAAAGATATGGAATCAACCTAAGTGCCCATCAATAGATGAGTAAATAAAGAAAATGTGATATAGAAGTCCCAGTAGCCCGATGGATAAGGCATTGGCCTCCTTCCAAGAAAATATGGCATATATTAATAGATACCATGGAGTACTACTCAGCCACAAAAAGGAATGAAATAATGTCTTTTATAGCAAGTTGGATGGAATTAGAGGCCATTATCTTAAGTGAAGTATCTCAGAAATAGAAAAACAAACTCCACATGTTCTCACTTATAAGTGAGAGCTAAGCGAGGGATATATATGGTCATAAAATGGTGTAATGTAGATTGGAAACTAAGAAGAGGGGAGGGTGGGGGGGATGAGGGATAACAATCTACCTATCAGGTGCAAGGTACAGTATTATGATGATGGGTACACTAAAGCCCTGACTTCAGCATGATACAATTCACCCATGTAGCAAAAAACACTTGCACCCCATAATTTTTTCAAATTAAAAAAAAAGTACCTGACAGAGAATTCAAAATAACAATCATAAAGATGGTCACTGAGGTCAAGAGAATAATGCATGAGCAAAATAAGAATTTCAACAAAGAGATAAATAATACAACAAAGTTCCAAACAGAAAAAAAATAAAAATAAATAAAATCCCAGATATACTCACTTTTCTCCCTCCCATGTCCTGCTGGGATTGGCCAAACACAACCAGAAGCCAAAGGACACAGGGGATCATTGACAGAATTCATACAGCTTGGTCTTCTGCTGCAGAGAGCAGCTTGGGGAGGAGTAAAAGTAAATTTGGAGGGTCAGAAAACAGTCCACAGAGGAGACGTATGAAGTTTCATTAACTACTTACATTGTGATGACCATTTGGTCTCATCACTGAAACCTAAACTTTGAGGCTTTGCCAGGGTGTTCTTAAAAACAGCATGGAAACAGAGGACACAGTTCCGAAAGATAAACTAAAACATAGGAATCAATGTGGATCCAATCTCCAGCTGTTTCCCCTTCTGTGGAACAGCCCTTAGGGCTCAGTGCACTCCAGGCTTTCCCTCCCCTGTCTGCACAGCTCCCTCTCAGGTTGGTGCTTCTGGACTGTGCGGCTCTGTCTGTGGACAAGATCCAGTCTTCTTCCTCTTCCTCTAACTGGCCACAGGGAATTCCTCATTAGACACAGGTGTGGGGGTGGGGGAGAGCAGTGAAGCAGCAGAAGCAGGTACGAGGGACATCAGAGCCAGCTGCTTTATGAGTTTGCTTGGCCTTTCTGGTCCTGCCAGGCCCGGCCTAATGTTTTATCACTTCCGTTTTATCATGCAATGTTTTAATGCACATCTGGCTTTGCAGTTTGGTAGATCAGGTAACAACTAGCTCATTATGGCAAGTTAGGGCTGCATGGTCACTTAGTGTCTAATAATATAGTATTCAGTCTCCAGCAGGCTTGGAAACAAGCCAGGAACTGCTTTACAACTGAGAGACAGGCAGGTGTGGCTCACCACCAACATTTCGGGGCTCTTCTGTGATGCTCCTAGCAAGGCTTTTGGAGAGCTCTCTAGAGCGTCTTGTTCTCCAAAAACATTTCTTATGGCTTTGCTGGGTCACAAGGCCCAAGTGGCAGGAGGTTGCCTGAATCTGGTAGAGAGTTTTTTCTGACCCCTCACCTTGCTCAAAACAGACAGCCTGACAGGTTACTTAGTAATGGAAAAACGTGGCTAAACAAAATGTGGCATTTGTTGTCTCCGAAATGCCAATGTAGGAAGGCTGGCAGCTCTCTTCCAGGTAACACCCTCCTCCCAGAGCCAACCTGTACCCAACACCTGGTCAAGACAAGGACGTAAAAGGCCACATGGTCTTGCCCCAATTTAGGACAACTCCAAAGGCCCACATTAGCTCCAGACCTCACTGTGGGGCTGCCTCAGCCCTCTGGGGGACTGATCACATCCCCACACCTTCCTGTGCCCAGCCCTACTTTACTCTCTTCCTCACCTGCACTGATCTGAGGACCACACCACAGTGAGCTGCTGCAGGTGAGTCTCCATCTTAGAGTCTGTCACTTGTTGGGACCCAACCCATAGCAATGATTCACTCTGGAATAAATGCTGACTCATCCTTAAACCTCTGCAGGGTTTATCTCCCACCCTGTGCTACCCATATGCGTGACTCAGGCCTCTCAGTTATCTCTATCTATGCTTACCAGATTCAGTTAGCCTGGTATCACCTAAGAAATAGCAGAGCATGATGGTCTCTGGGTAGGCCAAAGTTCCCACAAGAGTGAGAGAGAGCAGGGGAGTCCACCGAGCCCAGAGGCAACTTTCCTGTGGGTGCTGCCCTGCAAATGAGCTGTGGTTTCCCCTAGCTACGGTAGTGGTAAGGTTGGGGGAAATTCACCACATCAGTAGCTACCTGGTTACCTCCCCAAAGCTAGGGCCTGTGTCCAGTGAAAAAAGACCACATCTAGTTCCACAGATGTTTGCCATTGTCACCTGCTGGGGTTCATCTCAACCTGTTATCATTGTCCCTGATGCATTTGACACTGCCACCTCCTTGAGCTTATCTGAATTTATTCCCATTGTGCACAACTCCTCCAGCTTTTGCACTACAAAATGAGTCACCAGAGGAAGAGGCATGACTCAAATTCCACATTTCCCAGGACTTATGATGGCACTTATCTCTGTTGGGTGTTCCCTGGTACGTTGTGTTGCTTATTTTTTAACTTTCCCTGGAGGGTGAGAAAGTCCCAGAGGTTGTGCAGGTCAACTTTCTCAGGCACAAGGCACAGGAAAGGGGGGATCCAGCCTGGTAAATCAAGTAGAAAATGAGACATGAACATGCATTTTTTTCCCTAACTTGGCCACAGGCAGAGATCCAGGTCAATTTCATGTCTATCTCCTAACTCAGTAAGTCTTAATTCACAGCGGGTAGTCAGGAGAGGAATGATCAGAGGAGAGGTGAAAACAAAAAACAAGCAAACAAAAACAAACAAACTCCCATTCTGTAGGTTGTCTGTTTGCTCTCATGACAGTTTCCTTGGCTGTGTAGAAGCTTTTTAATTTGATCAGGTCCCATTTATTTATTTTTGTTGTTACTGTGTTTGCCTTTGGGGTCTTCTTCATAAATTCTTTGCCTAGGCCGATGTCTATAAGAGTTTTTCCAACATTTTCTTCTAGACTTAAGTGCATATTTAGTAGTAACATTCATTTAGTGTTGGGCAGGTAGGAGGGGCAGGAGGAGATGAGTATGTACACACCTAAGGGGTGTGGTGCTCACCGTCTGTGGGATGGACACATCTGAAGCTCTGACTCGAGTGGGGCAAAGGCATCATATGTAACCTAAACATTTGTACCCCTGTAATATGCTGAAATTAAAAAAAAATCAAAATTAAAAAAATAAACAAACTCTTATAAATTAAAAATAATATTATGAAGATTTTTAAAAATTCATAAATAAATAATACCCAAATTGGCACAAGACTGGGGCAGATGAACATCAAGATGACAAATGGATAAATTTAAGACATTTCTTAAATGATTCCATTGTGGCTGGTGTAAGAACACGCTATTGACTCTTTATATTTATTTGATAGCCAGGAAACTTTAGGAAACTAGCTACACACTCTTGTTAGATCTGACGGATTGCCGTAGATTTCCTTGAATTTTCTGTGTGAACATTACTGACAGATGATGACAAGTTTCTATTTTATCCTTACATTTCTTCTTGTTTTTCTGTCTTAATTTGTCCCGTAGGATGTCCTGTACGATGCAAACAGTGCGGCAGCAGGACACTTCTCTGTGTCCTGACTGTGAAAGGAATGCATCTAGTGTGTCACCATTATGCATGAAGTTTGTTAAAGTTTCCACAGAAAATGTAGCAATTTCCTCCTCTCCTCGTTTGATGGGAATAATATTGGATTTCATCAAGTATTTCTTTTGACTCAATTGAGATGGTCATGTGGTTATTCTTCTTCCATCAGCCAATGGAGAATTGCACTAATACATTGATAAATATTTACAAATATTAGATCACTTATAAATGTCAAACCTAAAGACTGTTATTTATTAATTTTACATAAGTTAAAGTATTGGGCAAACTAATAGAATACTTGTGCAGTATTTCCTTGTTGGTGATATTAATATCATGCACTCATCATACAATGGATTGTAAAGTTTTTCTTTGTTTTCTGTGCCCTAGAATACTTGGTGTAAAATAAGGTTTGAGTGCCTAGCAATTTGAGAAAACTTTTCTAAGTATTCAGATTAGCAGAGATTTTGATTCCATGTTAAGAGTATGAATGTGTATATCTATATAGACTAAACACTCAATATTTACTGATTATAAGTGCATTTTAATTTCTGATTCTTTTTGAGTGAGTTCTGTTGTTATACAATTATTTTTTTTCCAAGTTGTTCATTTATTTCTTACTTCATTGGTATAGCTGTTCATAGTGTATTCTTGTACTTTGAAAAATCTATCCACTGTCATAACACTTGCCTAATCCTACATTTGATGCTAACAAACTGTGCTTCACTCTGACTTTCAACCTTTCCAATGGTCTTGTTGATAGCCTCTCTTATTTATTTCTTTTCTATTTTGTTGTCTTTATTTTTAAAAAAAGTTTGTGTTTACTCTGTTTTGAGTTTGGGATATGTTATTAGAGTTGCTAATTCATTAAATTTTGAGCTCCTTAAGTTTGTTTTTAAGCTATAAATTTGATTCTTAGCTTTGCTTTAGCAGTTCTCCCCAGATTTATGTCTGTGATGGTTTATTTTCCATCAGGTATAAATGTGTCCCACTTATCCCAAACGTTATTTTTTTTGATTTTGTGCTTTCTGTGGTATTTATCTTCATTAGTTTTTAACTTTATTTCACTAGTACCTGTAAGATGTAAATAATGGTATTTGATGAAACTCACTCTGAGGATCCCTGTTTTGTCGGTTTTTCTGACAAATAATACATATTGCTGTCTCTTATTTTTTCTGATTGTTAGTTGTTCATTACATCAAGATTTTTTTTTTTTTGCTTCATTAGTAACTAACAGACATATTCTATTTTGTATTTGTCCTTTTAGTTCATTTTGCCACATAATACAACATATTCACAGTTCCAGGGATCAGCGTGTGGACATCTTTTGGGAGCTATTCTGCCTACCATAAGGTTGTACAAAAATTATGCTCAGCACCTGGTCGGGAGGGCGGTGCATTGGGCATGGGATCTAGAACAACTCAGCATTTGTGGAGGAGGGACACCACCATCCACCTTGTGTCTACATCTGGCTTCTGAAATTACTTTCCAAGCAGAGCCTCAGGAAAATTTGTTTCCTTGCTATCCCTGAAGGCTGCTGATAGAGTTTCTCTTCCCTCTTGTTCATGGAGGGGAGCCTTTCTTATTTACCTTCTAGGGATCTCGGTGTGTGGTGTCTTGTGTTCTGGTGGACACTCAATGCCAGATGCCTTCATGTTTCACCCTGTTCTTCTGTGGCGTTAGCGAGGGTTCATCCCTCAGGTTCAAACAATTTTTCTTAATTTCCACTGGCTGGGGAGTCCCCTATCTTTCTTTTGGGCCTGACTGTGTATAGTGTATGATTATTATCTTATTCTATATTGTTTCCATCAAGCTGAGTACTATGTGGCAAAATGAACTTTGCAGAAGTCACTAAGGCTATGGACCTTAAAACAGGAAGAATATCCAGGATTACCCAGATGGGCCAAGCTTATCACCTGTGCCCTCACACGTGGAGACCTTTCTCTGGCTGGAGGCCAACTGCTTTGGCAGGTGAAGTGAGACAGAGCTTAATTATGAAAAGGACTCTACACACCATTGCTGGCTGGAAGACAGAAGGGGCACTGTGATGAGGAATACAGGCAGCCAAGGCTCCCAGCCCGCAGCTAAGGAAATGGGACCCTTGGTGCTGTAGTCACAGGTGGCTGAAACCAGCAACAGCCTGAATGAGTTTGGATGTGGATTCTTGCCACAGCCTCAAAAAGGAAATGAGACCAAGCCAACACCTTGATTTTGACCTTGTGCGGAGAAGCAGTGAACCATGCTGTGCCTCAATTTCTGACCCATGGAAACTTTGAGGTAATAAATTACCTTTGCTGCCTGGGCTGATTTGAATTGGGTTTCTGTTGCATCCAAAAGACTGACTAATGCACTCCTTGGAGACCGTCTTCATCCACCTGAATGGTCTGAAACTATTTGCACCAAAGCATCGGTGTAAATAGAACCTTTACAGGAAGCCAATATATAAAACAGGTAAGAGCAGGGTTTCAGGGCTTGCTTCAGGGTTGAGTTGAAGTCCAAACAAACTGCTTCCTCTTCCTCTAGTTTCCTCCAGCCTTCCAGGTTTCCAGGCACCGCCCTGAAAACTGCTGGCCCAGCCCACTGTGACTTCCCTTCCCTCCTCCCTGAGACATAAAGATGTAGAGAAGCAGAGGGGCCTGCACCTGCGCGGGCCCTCACGGCCAGTTATGGTGGGATGGCGGGATGAAGCTTGAGCCTGCCCTCTGCTGCACTTCACCAGGCATTTCACAAGTGTTCTGCCCTTTCTCCTCTTGACTAGACTTGACCTGTTGCTGAGACTTTTGTAGGGAAAACCTGCTTCACCATGGCATAAAACAGCCACATGAAACTCATGTTTAGATGATTCTGGCACGAAATCTTACAGAATAGAACTGCATGTGTCTATCACTGACTCACTTTTTTCTCCTTCTAGAAATGTGACTTTTGTTTACGGAAACTTTGAATAACCATTTACATCCACATTGTAATTAACAATACATGATCCTCAGGTTCCATAATCAGGAAGGCAAATACGACATCAGTTCCCCTATTTAGAGGACATTGAGGATCACAAGGAGAGGTGAGAACACAGCAGCTTACGTTGACAATGAACCCCTAAGAGAAAAGACAACAAACCCCTGAAAGAAAGGTTCTTGTGGTCTGGAAGTATCTTTGCCATAGGAAGGGAGGTGCAGACGGCAGCCCTGGGCTGGAGACACTAGTGACGTCTGAGAGCAGGACCTCCTCCTTGGTGACCCCAAGATCTTTATCTGTAGCCCCTGCCTGAGATGTGGTGGAGTCACACACATTTTAATAAACTCCTCAGGTGTTTCTGGTGTCCACCCCAGCTGGGGAGACCCCGGGGAGCTCAGGTTTGTACACATCCTTGCAGGAAGCCAGAGGACACTGTCCAGAACAAGTTGCCTCCCTAGACCCTTCCCAACACAGAATGCATCCCGGCGTGGTGCATATGTAAAGGCCACGACAGGGCTGCACATGACTGAGGCAGGCGCATTGGATAGGGTTTCATTCCAGGCCCTTTCTCTCTCACTTAGTGTAGCCCTGCAGCACACCCCAGAATCAGATACAACCCTGGTCAGCTTCAAGACACCCCCGTTTCACACACTTGCTCCATGGCTGCGATGGTAAATGACACTGATTCTCGCCGTGTTCTTCCCTGTGTCTCTGAACTCATTGCTCCACACTCCCTTCCTGGAGGGCATGTCTGGACATTGTCTTCCCACCTCTTACCACTGGCGCTTATTCACATGTTCACTTAACAAACACATTATGGAGTGCCCATTAAGAATTAAGTTTATGCATTCATGAATAAAGCAGATACTGCGCCCACCCTTAGGGAGTTTATAATCTTGAAAGGGAGACAGATAATAGCAACTAAGTGATGACAAAGAGCTTAATTTCAACTGTGGTCATTTCTGTGAAGGTGGTGTCTAGGGTGCTGCTACAGAGAGTAACAGAGACCCATTCAGGGCTTTCCCCTCTTGCCTTGCTCTTCTGCCCTTGCCGGTAAAACCAGAACTCTGCCCTCTCAAACTGCCAGGATGGAAGCCTCTCCTTTCTATCCCTTGCCCGCATCTCATTCTTGTGGGACGAGATTGAGAAATGGCTTATTTTGTGGGAAAGTCAAATCTTCCCAGAATTTATGTTTGTCCTGACTTCAAGAAGGCCCTATTGATCTTCTACTCTTGTCTCCCTGACTTGGTAAACCAGGCTCAGCCACTTGCAGGGAGCTATTCTGAGACTGGCTACATTTTGCCTAGCAGGAAGAGAATAAGCAAACTAGTGGGTTTGCTCATCCAGCATTATCTGTAACAAGCTGATGCTTTAAAAAAAATTTCTATTTGTCTCTTACACGTATTGTCCATTAGTTCAGAACCTCCCAGTGCCAGCTAGGGAAGTGGGTGAACAGTCCGTGTGTCACCTGGTGTATGATATGGTATGTGAGCACTGGAGAGGGGAGGGGAGGATTCTATTCAGCAAAGGAGAGCAAGAGGGAAATGCAGCTAAAGGAGGTGACACTGGGGTGGGGTGAGACAATGTGTGATAAGTAGGCATTTCCACGGCAGGCGAGAGGGCGAGGGGGTTTAGGAGCGTGCAGTAGAAGGAGAAAGCTCACAGCATCCAGGTGGTCTCGTATGGCTGAAGAGTGAAGGGTGGCTAGCCTGACTACGAGGGAAGCTGGACAGGGACTCTGCTGGAAGAGATGTGTGTACCATGGTGTCTTCTGAATTTGGTGCTGTACCAATATTCACTCAGCTGCCCAGTAATTGAACACACTGAGACACATCTGACCCCATCTAGAATCTATAGCCAATTATTTACCAAACTTTACTGATTTTTCTTCAAAATCTCCCTCATACGTGTCCTTTCCTAAAGAAACAAATTTTTCTTTTAGCCAATTATAATATTGCCACCCAAAAATCCCTCCCGTAAATGCTTGTGTTTGTCTTGTTGTTTCGTTGACGTTGAGGGAGAAAAACATATGATGAAGCTGCCAGTGCGCAGGGAGTAAGATGGTGGCAGCAAACCAGAAGCAACAGATGCACCCAGGTCCGCTGGCCCATCAGTGACGTCTGCGCTCAGCTGAAATAATAAGGTCACCAGGGAGGAGTCATGGCTCCCCACTGACCTCCAAAGGAAACAACTGTGTGTTTTATGGCCCGTTATAGGAGATGGTCTTTGTTCACTTTGGAAATCTATTGATCATTACGTTAGGCAAGAAGAAGAGACAACAGTCTCATGAATTTCCAAGTCATTTTCTTAACACCCATTTCCTAGGGTCAACATTTCATCATACTCAAGATCAACAGGAGGGAGAGAGAAAACAAGTTCCCTCCCTACCTGCCTCCACCCCCAGGAGATCACTTCAGTGGCAAAGACATCAGTAATGACAACATAGGGTGTCTGTTAAGTGCTGTAGACAGTGGCTGGTTTAGGTCCCCTTGGAACATAGAGGAAAGAGAGCCTGGCTCTGTGTGGGATGGGCTGGTGAGGACAGCAGAGAAAAGACGCCTGGAATGGATATTAGAGATGAAGAGGAATTTTCCAGAAGATTAAGAAAGGGTGGGCATTGCACACACACATACATACACACACACAGAATGCACAAAATGAAGAAGAATGGGAATAACGTGCTGTTAACAATTACATTACTTTGCTAGGGTTGCCATAACATAGCACCACAGCCTGCGTGACCTGAACAACAGAAATTCATTCTCTCACAGTTCTGGAAACTGGAAGGATGAAGTCAGAGTGTCAGCAGAATCGTTTCCCTTCTGAGGCTGTGAAGGAACAATCTGTTCCAGGCCTCGCTCCTAGCTACCAGTTGTTTTGTGGCAGTCATTGTTGTCCCGTGGCTTATGGAAGCATCACTCTGGTCTCTGCTTTCAGCCTTACCTGGTGTTCTCTGTGTATGTGCCTGTGTCCAAATCGCCTTTCTCCCCGCCCACAAGCCACACCTGGCTGACTCTTTCCCAGCCTTTCTTCTGCTCATTCTTCAGCTTCAGATTGCCACCTTAGATTGTCTTTCCTCTTGGAAGCCACCTTGGACTTACGTAAAGTTGGATGAGGTCCCCGTTTAAGTGTCTATATACCTGTCCAGAGATTAAAATATATCACCCTGGACCAGTTTACTTGACCGTATTTTCCCTAGCCTATAAACTCTTTGAAAATAAGGGCCAGCATTCATTCATCAATTTTATTTCCAGGGCCTAACCCAGTACATGGCATGCAATCGATGCTCAATAACTATTTGTAGAATACACAGAAAATGAATGAAAGTTAAGCTAGTCTTTGAAATATGAAGGGGCTGAAGCCTTAACTTAGTCTTCCAAGTAACCCTCATAGAAGCTGGAAATCTGCCCTAGAACCCCCACCAAATACATGGACATGCTGAGTACAGGGAGAATTCTCTGCGACCTCCTCTGAATTTTTATGCTTCCAAATGTTGCTCACCCCCAATTTACCATTGTTACATCTTGTTGATTGTTTGGAAATGGTAGATATTGTACCAATGGAACACCACCCCGCTCCCTGCCGAGTGCCCTTTGGTTTCTATGTTTCCCATTTGTTTAGACTAAGACACAATGAAAATTCACCAAAAAAAAAAAAAAAAAAAAAAAGTCTTCATTTACTCACTTATACCAAAAGCAATTTTCCTAGAACTTGCTCAGCTCCAGCTAAATGGGGAGTTTTGGTACTCATGCTTTATGCTCAATGACACCTGGATATATTCCAAGACAATTCAAAAATACCCATCTGTGTGTCCATGGCAGATTAACAGTCTCAGGCCTGTGCCATCTCAGGAAGTCCACACACAGTGGTGTGCGTGCGGAGTCTGTCTCGTGCTTACTCACGCGCAGCTAATGAAGGAGGTCTCTGTGCAGTGGAGTAGCTATTTTCAGAGTTAGAAACTCAGAGCTTTCAAACATGATTCAGTTTTCCTACATTCTCTTCAACCAAATGGAAGGGCTGAGTCAGAAAACTGGTGCAGAATTAGAAAAAGCACTGGAAGTATTTTGAATCCACTGAAATAACTAAAATATTTTTGAAGATGTTTTTGGACTGTATAATCCAGAAGCATTCTCTGCCAAACTCATCTCCACTTAATTGACAACTTCATATGTACTTCAAAGAAAATGCCATAATCATGTTTCTGAACCAAGTACAAACAATGCATGACACTTCTCTGGTTTAGAAGTCTTTGGCGGGCAGCGTGTTCTGGAGTCTGGAGAACTTTGATGAAAGATGCTAAGAAGGGAGTATTTTCATAAACTCCTTCTCCTTTGAATCAACAAAGTGTCATTAAACCAAAGTAAAGCAGTGGAAGCTCAGCACCCTCCATTTGACTAGGAATTCACATATGCCAAGCATAGCATGCTCCAGGGTCTGGGAAAAAATATTGTTCTCTCCTTGCCAGACTGAGCTAAAGAGTCAGTATACTCCAAAACTACAGCTCTGACTATCGTCACTTTGACCCTCTTAAAACTGCCTTGCTGAGCTGTGATTTATCACATATAGATTTAATAATATGTCACATAGCACATTTCTGCATTATTTTAAATAAAATTGCTATTAAGTACATTATCTAGTACCACTTTATGTATAGAACCACCATATAAAATCCACCCATTACTCATGGCCAGGAAAAGGTTTTTCTCCAAGTGACCTGGTGTGATTCCTCCTACTTAGCCAGCATGTAAATGTGTTTAGTTTATTATTGGTTCTGTGAGAGATTTAAGATGTTTTTAAAAACAAAGTTTCTGTATTTACACACATTTGGGAAATCCTGGGTAAATACAGTCAATCATGATGTAACCGGAAAGCAGTGCTAAGCCTTCAACATTCAGATGTACATTGTGACATTCCCCTGGAAAGTGCAGGTTCTCTCAAATTTTTTGGCCAACAGAACTCTTTTTCTTAAAAAAAAAAAAATCTTTTCAGGCTTCAGAGTTCTTTTGAATATTCTTAGGGAAATACTATATAATGAGCCTTGCTTTTTCCCTCTTTGCCTTGGCTGCTATGAGGCTCATTGAAATGTTATGGTCAGATCTAGTTAGTGCTGTTGATGTTTTGTGCTATTGAGAGGGAGCGCCTGCACTGGGAAGGGCTGGGATGCCGTGCTGCAGTGCACAGCCACTCGGAACCGGCGGATGGGAAGCCTCGCAAGCCTTAGTTCTCTGGGGTATAAATGGAAAGTAAAATGTTTACCTTGCAGAGTTCTTTGAAAATGTAGAGTTGCAACGGGAATGCCACACATGTAATGTCCATTCAGAGACTAATAGCCATCAGTTACTTTTTATTCCATTTCACTTTTAAGTCTGTATAATCATCTAAAAAATTAGGTTTTTATTAAAAGCTACTTGGAATCCATATACGGAGAATGGAGATGTACCTAAATAAATAATTAAAATGTTCAAGATATTCAAGTAGTTTTAAATAAAAAATAACACAGGGGCTAAGCATTCAGTACAAGTTTATTTAATTGAATTAACTACACACTGCATGATGCCATGGCAAGGAATTCCCAGCCACATGGGCGAGAACACATTTAGAGCTGAGCCCGCCCCTGCCCAGTCTGGCTTCAGGAGCTCGAGCTCGAGTCCAGCCCCATGAGCGCCAGCTCCCAGGAGAGGACCAGCTGGGAGGAGAAAGTGAGGGTAACGTGGGCTGAGAATGACTCTGGGAAGAGGACTGAGAAGTGATGGAGAAGCTGGGAAAGCCCAAGCAGGAGAGAATGAATGAAGACGAGAATGCTTTCCCTGCCAGTGGGGTGCTTTGCTCTGTTCCGCTCAAGGCTTTGGAGCATGAAAGAGCAGCCCACAGTCTGGGAACTGTGCTTACCTGGGCACCTGGCTGGGAGCAGGCAGCTCCAGCCTCTAGGGAATCTGGATCCTGAAGGGAAGGCTCAGGTGCTAGCCTGTCTTTCCTAGCAAGGTCAGGAGAGGGATTTGTCCGCCTTCCACTGATGGTGGGCAGTTGAAGACATTCCACCCAACCTAGCGGTTAACGTTGCATGCTGTTGCATTCGTGTGCTGGTGTGATTCTGACAATTCTGCATTTGTTTGCTATGTGCAGACTGTACTGAGGCTATACCAAAACATCGAGGCCAGGGGACTAGGGAGGGGAGAGAGGGAAGGTAAGGAAGAATCAGCCAAATGTCAGAGAATACAGAGGAAGGGATGTTGCATCACACCTGGGAGGCACGGGAGAGCCTGTATGACGGCTGTGTATGGCCAGAGGCTATCTAACCTTCTCCAGCTTCCTGGGGAAAAAGGTTCACCTGCACCTGTAAAGACATTTTTCAAAAAGGGTTAAGGAAGCAAAGGGGAGTAAGAAGCAGGGGCCTCCCATTATTTAAGTGGAGGCCTCTTGCTGTCCATAAAATACAAGTGGGCTCATCAGGTAGAGGAACAAGGGTTTTCTGATGTCAAGTTGCCCAGGGTGGTTCCTGTCAGACCCGGCACTCAAGGAAGAACCTGGCTGTGACCACAGGGCAGGACATGTTGAAAAGAAATGGCTGACCTCTGCAGAATTAGGGAACTGTTTCATTACTGCTTATAAAGGACAACAAGAACTCACATGATGCATTTTGGGGTGGCTTGAAAGCAAATGCCTGGGAGGATACTCAGAAAGATGAGTGTCGTGGGCCTGCATCCCCAGCCTCAAGAGTAAAACATCTCGTTTACTTGGAGCCATAAGGGAAACGATCGCTCTACAGGAGCCCAGCTTCGGATGATCGAAGGCTTCCTCTTTAAATGCCCAAACTGCATTTAATCACTTTTGGGGAAAATCTTTCTAAGTCCAAAAGCATGCTTCCTTGTCATCTTAAATAAATAGATAAAATATTTTCAGAATATTTTAGGCTCTTTTTGAAGGAGCAGGGACACTGCCGATGAAGCAAGAGAGAAGCTGTTCCTGATGGAGCAAGGGCTTGTTGCTCAGTGTGCATAGAAGCCAATGCCATGGCACTGGCTTTGGAGAAAGGAAAAAGCTTTATTGCCAGTTGACTAGCAAGAAGACAATGCTCAAATCTGTCTCTCTGAGCTGTGGGCTGGGGCAGGTGTTATAGGCAGAGAGTAATGAAGTGTGATCTGATTGGACCATGTGATAAGGTGTTGCTGGGAAGCATGATCTGATTGGATGATGCCCTGGGGTAATGCCAGGGCTTGATCTGATTGGATCTTGGATCATGTCATGAAGTGTCCGCTTCTTAATTCAGTTCCTATTCCTTGATCAGAGCACTTAGATTCCAGCTGCAGTTGCATGCTTGGTTTACCTGGGCATGCTTGGGTTACATGATCCACAACCTGGGGTCCATGGCAACTGGAAAACAACTCATACCTCTGTTACATAAAAGTTGAACTAGATTGGTCGGGTTCTATGGTTACAAAGCTGGCAGGTACCGAGCAACTACTGTGCACTCTGTACCAGGCTAGATGTTTATGTGAATTACCTCTGTTAGTTCTCACAAGAGCCCAGTGTCCCAGGACATATTTATCTCAAAGATAAAGCTGAGAGGCGAAAGCAAGCAGGAAAGCAAGCAGATATTATTGAAAAAAGGGAATAAAATGATCTGGGAAAAAGAAAAAGCAAGCAGAGGCACCTCAATGGAACCCTCTCTGTGTGAAATGTGCTCCATGCTGCTCCTGGGCTACAATGGCAGAGTCGAGTAGGTTGACCTTAATGGTCACCAAAGCCTAAAATATTCATTAGCTGGCCCTGTATAGAAAGAGGTTCCTGATTTGTGATCTAAAAGATACCCTGCTGTGTGATTCGTCCACACAGCACCTAATGTATTGTTTAAATTTATCCATTTGATGCATATAGTTCAAGTGAATTCATGTGCTGATAATTCATATTCAGGATAATCATGCTAATACTAACCAAACTTACCAACATTATTGTATGCTAGGCTCAATTCTAAGCAAAGCCCATGCACTGTCTACTTTAACCTTAGAGTAATCCCATTAGGCAGGTTTTATCATTATCTGCGTGTTACAGAAGAGGCCACAGAGGCACGACAAGCCAGGAACCTGGCCGGGAATCTGGCAGACAGGCAGCAGTGCTGGGTTTGAACTCCAGCTACGTCTTCACCATGCTGCCTTTGGATAGATTTCAATGTTTGACTTAACTAATGTAGTTTTGTTTTCACTCTCCTTCCTGTCCCCAAAACTGTGTTACAAAGAACAAGATACTTTATGTACGTAAGAATTTCTCCAAAGCTTTCTTAGATTCACAAGATTTCATAGATTCGGTTTTACTAGCTACTGCCAAATTGCTCTCTAAAATCTTTATGCCAATTTATTTTTTTCCCAGCAAACGTGAGACTTGCCATTTCCCTGTGTGTTAGTTAGCCCATGCTAAATGCTAACATGCATTTCACTAAGGCCCATCTGGTGTGAAATTGCATCTTACTGTTTCAATATCCACTTATCTGATGTTTAGTGATGGAGAATGTCTGTTTATAAGTGCCTTGATCATTTGCATTTCCTCTTTTGAGACTGTCCTGTGTATTTTCTTTTGGGTGCTTTTTTTTTTTTTATTGATCTCTGATGATTCTTCACAACTTTTTATTTTGATTACCAGTTTTATGCCTTTAATATGATATTTCTTCAGTTTGTTTTATTGACAACAATGCTTTTAATATCTCATCAGTAAATATTATATATGATACTCGTGTTTGCTAATGGCCCCTGTCAGTTAAGGAAGCTTCCATTTCCTATTTCATCAAGAAAAAATA
>CAUYRT010032923.1:0-42968 GCA_963574885.1 Lepilemur ruficaudatus
CTTTACTCCATTTTAAGTGTACAATTAAATGATTTTCAGTGAATTTACCGAGATGTACAGTTAATCACATAAATCAATTTTAGAGGAATTCCTTTCCCCTATTGAGACCCCTAATTCCACTCCCCAACTACTTTTCAAGCATGTCCCACCCCTCCACAGTGCCCACCACGTCACTCAGACGTGGATTTACCCCCACCCCCCAGTTCCCTAGTAATCACTCCCACCATTTGAGCACCATAGTGTTAATCAGTCAATACCAGTGTGATGGCGAGTACAAGTGGGGCCCATTCTTCGAGTCTTGTGTCACCTCACTTTGAATAATGGGCTCAAGCTTAATCCAGGATAATATGAGCGGTGCTAGCTCACTGTCATTTCTTAAAATTGAGTAATATTCCATTGTGAACATATACCAAATTTTAACAATCCACCTATGAATTGACGGGCACTTGGGTTGTTTCCACGACCTAGCAATAGTGAATTGTGCTGCCATAAACATTCGGGTACAGGCGTCTTTATCATAGAATGTCTTATGCTCTTTTGGGTAGATGCCTAATAATGCTATTGCTGGATCAAATGGTAATTCTATTTTTAGCTCTTTTGAGGAATCTCCAAATTCTTTTCCACAAAGGTTGCACCAATTTGCAGTCCCACCAGCAGTGTAAGAGTGTTCCTGTCTCTCCACATCCTCGCCAGCATTTGTGGTTTTGGGATTTTTTGATGGAGGTCAATCTCACTGGGGTTAGGTGGTATCTCATGGTGGTTTTGATTTGCATTTCTCTAATGATTAGAAATGATGAACATTTTTTATATGTTTTTTGGCCATTATTCTGTCTTCTTTGGAGAAGTTTCTGTTCATCTCTTTTGCCCATTTGTAAATGGGGTTGTTTGATTTTTTCTTGTTAATTCTTTTGAGTTCTAGGTAGATTCTTGTTATCAGACCTTTGTCGGAGGTGTAGAGACAAATATTTTCTCCCATTCTGTAGGTGGTCTATTTGCTCTAGTGATAGTTTCTTTTTAATTTGATCAGATCCAATTTGTTTATTTTTGTTGCTGCATTAGTTGCTTTGGGGGTCTTCTTCAGGAATTCTTCACCTAGGCCAATGTCTGAAAGAGTCTTGCTTACATCCTCTTCTAGGATTCTTAAGGTTTCATGCCTTAAGTTTAGGTCTGTTAACCAACCTGAGTGAATTTTTGTAAGAGTTTTTAATTTTGATTATTTATTTATATATTTACTTTTGAGTTCTACTTTTGCATTTTGAGTTCCAAAATTTCCATCTAGTTCTTCCTAATATCCTCTATTTCTTTGCTGAGACCGCTGTTTTTTTCATTTGTTACAGCATGTTCATAATTGCTCATTTAAAGATTTTTATCATGACTGCTTTAAAACCTTTATCAGATAGTGCTAATATTTCTGTCATGTCTATGTTGATATCTATTGATTGTCTTTTTTGTTCTCTTTCAGTTTCAGATCTCCCAGGTTGTTGGCATAATGAGTGATTTTCATAGAAACCTGGACATCTTTGTATTATGTTATGAGGATCTAGATTTTATTTAAACCTTTTATTTTAGTTGGGTTTTTTAGACAATTATCCAGTAGAGAGTGAGAGGGAGGCCCCATCTTGTTATTGGCATAGGAGGGTAGAAATTCAGGTTCCTCAGTTGACCTCTACTGATAATCGAGTTTAGGGCTCTTCATTATTACTGGGCAACATTAGGATTTCCAGCCCCCTATTTGGCCTCTGTTGATACCTCTCTTTCTAGGAGGGTAGGAGGGCCTCGTTGCTGCTCTCCATGTAGCCATTAAGGACATTATGGCTGGGGGCCTTTGCACATGTCACCATTGATTGACAGGGAAAGTCCTGACTCTCCACTGGTCTTCCTCTGGCAGAAGGAGTGGGAGCCTCTTTACCACCCCATGGCGATGAGAAGCCTGACTCCCTATTTGACCTTCTCTGATACCACCTGTCTGTGTGTGAAGGGGAAGTGAACATGCCTCATTATGCCTTTCAAGGTGGAAGTTGAGACTCCCCACTTGGCCTTTGCTGGCATGGATGGGAGTGGAGCCACAGTGTTTTCTGTGTAGTTGGCCTGAGTATAGTGACTATTGCAAGTTTTCTGTCTTGCTATGCTGCTCTTTTCCTGCTTCTTTGGCTAGAGAGAGCAGGCTTTCCTTGGGGATTTTATTGTCTGTATCCACTGCATTTCTGGCTTGCTGAATTTTTCAGCTCCATGTCTGGGGATATATGAAGCTAAAAGAAAATCCATAAATCCTCCATCTCATTCCTCAGATCTCAAGATCACTGTCTTCTTTTCTCCACCTTTTGGAGTCTTCTTATATTTGTTTTCTATAATTTCCAAGGGTTTTAATTACACAAATGACATTTTAAAAAGAAAAGCCACAGGCTATTCTTGCTTATTAACATAGATAATACTCTTGCAATAAATATTTGTAGAACTCAAATGCTTCCTTATTCATTTCAGCCTGTGGATACACGTGATGGTATCTGGACGATAATGACTCAAATTTCCTGTTCTCGCCTCTTCTGAAAAGTTCACTTCAAATGTTTTTGGAATTCCCTGAATGGGATGTATTCATAAGAAATAAAGCAGCCAGTTAGCCGTGGTTACTATGCAGCATCTGCTGTGTTCTTTCTCTTCTTCTTTTATTTCCCTGAGCTAATGTCTATTATCCACAGAGGTGTTTGAAGTCTTACCATTGTCACTGTTATTGCAGACTCTCGTGAGACTAGCCATGTCCATTCCAAGAATTCTGTTTCCAGATGATGAAAACATCAAGATTCTGAGGAGTTCTGTACAAAAGAAGGGAGAGTTTTCTGCTCAGCTTTGAGGCACCCTTGGTCGTGTGGGCTATGAAGCAGTACTGCATGTGCCCAGAGCCTTACAAATGAGCCAAATACTCTTACAGATGCCCTGTGCTAGTCATTTCTTGTATGCAGATCAATTTCTTGACATCTTCTGTCATGCTCTGTATCACAGGGAACTATGTTTCCCAAGGCTCCTTCCCCTTTGACTTCTATAAAGATTCATCTAAGGGGAAGAGGTTAAAGTAGAGATGAAACCAGTATGTTTCTCCTCTCTCTCTGCTTCAGGTGGCACCTCCAGTGGCAGGTGGATCTCCTCAGTGGCTCCAGCTCCCACTGGGCAGCACTTTCTCCTAAGGTCCCAGCTTGCTAAGCATGTCTCGTATGGTTCCATCTTCTGTTGAGTGGCCCAGCTTCTGGGCTCTGGTAACATACCCTTCTCTTTGTTCCTCTAGCCTTAAACTTGTGGTACCTTTTTTTCTGTTGATAATTTTGGGGCTAGATCATTGGCCCCTCCACTCATTTGACTTCTCAATTCTTCTATCACTTGTGTATCTAATTACATGGAATAAATTTCCTCTGAAATACCTAGAGTGGTTTCTGTTTTCTTGAGAGGATTCCAATTGTTATAGACTCTTAAAAATAATGCCAAATTGAACAGCTTGAACAAGAACATCCAGGTCTCTGAGTGAACCAGCAAGCAGTATAGGAATAACATAGCAGTCTGAAATTAACTTCCTCTTTTCACATCATGCTAGTTGTTAGGTACAAGGTTGCTGTTTGGCTCAACTCTATAGAAAACCATGCACATCCTCATCCATGTAATTGGCAATCCTTAGACTTGTGTAGTTCACATGGCCATCTGTATCTAACAACCTTGGGTAGGTAGACATTGTCCAGACGTTTTTCTTAGGTAGTAACACCTCTCTATTAGTAGTACTAGAGTTAGCCCTAAGTGACAGAGAGAAACTACGGTAACATAAATGAACCAGAAATTTTCTCATATGTAAAAGCCTGTAGAGATGTGGTCCAGAGCTGGGATGGCCACTCTTCTGCACAAAGTCCACAGACACCAAACACTGGATTCCTCTTGCCTCACCAGTGTGCTATCCCTCATGTGTGAGCCTCAATCTTATCATCCATGAAAACATCTGCCTTCCAGGCAGCATAATAGAGGAAGCGACCAACAATACAAAACAAAACAAAGCAAAACAACAACAGAAACCATGCAGAGGCCATGGGAAAAGGCCAAATATCACCTAAGGAAAATTCCAAATAGCACCTAGGTGACAATCTGTTTATATCCCTTTGGTCAGAACTCTCAGGAGTGGGGTTAGTGGGCTTAGACTGTTCCCCCTCTGAGCTATGGTTATCTTTAAGGGAGAGAGAATCCTTTCCCATACATTGATGCTAATGCTCTGGCCTTAAACTTACAGAGACTTCTAAGGTCTCTATAAGAAAGAAAAGAAATAGAGGCTCAATCAGAAACCTAGACACATAGGTTTTCAGTGCTAAATTTTATTGAGATGGTAAATTAGGTAAAAAATCACCAAACTATAGTTTATGAGAAATGTAGGACTGAAAACCAAGTCTTGAGACTCCAAGTTCAGTGATTTCTTTGTGATATTTTACTTTCTCCCCATGGCTTAAGAGACACGACTACAAATTCTTTGCAGTTCCTCCCCTCAAGTGGTGGAGTTTATTTTTCTGCTTTTTAGATCTTGGCTGGCCTTGGGACTTGCATTAATCAATAGAATATAGCAGAAGTGATATGGTATGACTTCCAAGCCTAGGTGTCCATAACCTTGCAGCGTCCACTCTTGCCCTTTGGAACCAGTTGCCATGGGAACTAGACCAAGCCAGCCTGCAGGAGGGTTCTCATGGAGGAGATCTGAGGCAGCTTCAACAGCCCTGCCAATGACCAAAGATGAGTGAGCCCATCCTGGACTAGGCAGTCCTGAGCTGGCCTGCCACGTGAAACCAAACACATAAATGAGCACAGATGACATTCCAGCTGTACCCAATTTGACAATCCGTAGAATGCAGAGCCAATAAATTGGTTTTTTTAAGGCACCAAATTTGGGGTTTATTATTAATATGAAGCAATAAATAACTAGTATATTCCCTAATTGCCTAATCATATTTCTTGTGTTCTTTAAGGGCTTCACAGAGGGAGACCATACAACTTATGCTATTCTTTTGTTTCCTGTTATTCCAAGTGGGAAAATTTTTGTCATAAGTCCTTTATACAACACATAATACATGCTGAACATTAAATAGATTCAGGCAGTGCTAAATGTTTATGACATTTGTATTAATAAAATAGACATAATTGATGTAATGCATAAGTACAATTCTCACATTTTTCACATGATGAAACAAAGAAGTGAAGTCTCGTCTTCAGTCAGGCAGTGAATGTGACTGGTTTAATAATAGAGCTAAACTCAGCAGGGTGCAAGCAGAACTGACTTTACTCTTTCTTGCAACACCTCCTCTGTCAGCTTGTTTGTCTCCTCTAGGTGAATTCTTGGGCAAGTCCAGTAGCTTTTTCAGATACTTTAAGAAATAAGAGGTCCTCCAGTCATTTACAGATAATAAAAGGTACAGTCCAATCTACCAAAACTCTGGATTGACTCTTTCAAAATTTCTCCCCTTCCTCCGTTTGCACTTGTCTCAGGCTTAGAGCCTACAGTGAAAAACACAGGTCATGGTCAACATCTTCTTTCTTTCTCTACCCACCTCCTTTCTGACTTGCTAAAATAGCACTGTTGGTTCCTTCCAAGTTGGAGCTCGAGAAAGGAGGTGAAGTAAGGGATGGAACAGGTTTTACTTTTAATCTGGTGTTGGACCCCTCTGGATGAGACTGAGATGCAAAGTTTTCTCACTCTTATGGGACCATTCTGTGGGCTCTTCAGAGTTATTCTCACTAGAAACATCTAACTAAAGTCCTCTGAATTGGATCATGCTTCCCAGGCTTAGTGTTCATAATCTCGCCTTAACTCTTTCACCCAAGAGTGCATGTCCATCCTCTTCCCGCTGGGCAGTCCCGCTGGGCATCCTGGCAGGATGCTCTCCAGTATGTACATTTCAATTCAGCTCACAGCCAGCTCCCTGCCACTGGATGCACAGAGCACAGAAAGTGCACAGAAAATGCTCATCCACGGAGATGCGTCCTGTCTCCAGGGTGGTGTTCTTGCTGTGCCATCTCAGTGCGGGTACCCAGCCACACTCTCGTCTTTACAGTTTTCAGGCATGAGTCCTGTGCCATTTCTTGATACAGCAAGTTCTCCAAACTGTTCTCTTGGGCCTCCTCATTTGTCTCAGAGGAGAGGAAAACATGATTCATGGAGAGGGAAAAGAAAACCATAGTATCCAAAAACTTTCTTTAAAGATTCCAGGTGGGGATTCATCACCCTGCCTCACACCACTTGAGAGATGACTTCCGTCCAGCTAACTCTGCAACTATGCGAGGAGCCGCTGGACTCTCAAGTGCGCTGTAAACAACGCTCGCCTGACTGACTAAGAGCTGCTGTGTGTGTGGATGGCAGTTTCAAGGTGAACAATTTTCTGTTTGCAAGGCTGCTACTCTGATTGAAGAAGAGGCAAGAAAATTTTTTTGAGCTATTTATAGATTAGAGAAATTGGGAGACATTGGAGACACTGGTTATTTTCCCAAGGCTTTGACTGGAATGTCATATTTTCAGATATGACCAGACCACTTTGAGGAATCGATGTGGACTTTATAAAGCTGATAAAAAGTCCCTTGGAAACAACCACCTTGTCTATGTGGTTCCCTTTTCAAGGTTCCTGACCTGTTGTAAGTAAAGAATGTCACTTTCTGATAGATCTTCAAGATATTTTGGTCCCTTGAGAAGAGCAGAACTGGCCCAATTCATATAGGAATTACAAGCACAGTCTAATGGCAAACCTTTGGCTTGGCCTCCTGGCCTTGAGGCTTTTAAAAGTCTAATCTGAAATTCCTTACGAAAGTTCCTGCAAAGCCAACTTAAAAAAATACCTATATGGCCAGTCACTATTATTGTTGCACTTTATGCAATAATCAGGCCAAGTATATTAGGAGTAAAACTTATTTTGCAAATTAGTCTTATTATAACATCTCTTTGGTAGAAATAGAAAACTAGAGAGAGAAAAATTACGTTCAGAACACAACTACAGTAAACCCATTATTAGATTCTAGCCATAGTCATCGTTTTTGAGTTTTTATTATTTGCCTACAATTTGGACTAAATCCTGAATTATTTCTTGGTTACAACAAATCTCTAAAGAAGAACCAGTTTTCATTTTCTTCATGATGCTTTTAGTTGATTCCCTAATGGAATAGTTTGTTGTTGTTGTTTTTGCTGCTGTTCTGGTATACAAATTCTTTTTTGATTTTAATCCTTGTGTGCATTATATTACATTTCTACTATTCAAATTATTAATGTTATGCAATCTCTCATCATTTTACTTCTTTTGAGAAAATCAAAGTCATGGTATTTAAAAGACCAGAGATTGTTCAACAATGCCTGCTGTTGTCTGTATTATTGCTGTGGTTTTTGCTTACAAGTAGAAAACAAACTGATGAAACATGTCACCCACAATGCCACTCCCAATGTCTCGGGGACCATCACAGATGAGGAGGGTTCATGAGATTGTAAGAGCCAGATTAGGGAGCGGAGTGGGGAAGCTCAAAAACTCCATCTTGGATGCTAATCTGCCATATTGGCTTCTGATTAACCCCTGTTCTGGCAATGCCTCTAAGACTTCTGTTTTATCTACAGTTACCCTAAATTCTGCCCTTACAAAACAATCCTGGCCATAAATCCTGCCCTTAGGCAGATGCACACAGCATTCTTGCCTTTCCCTGAGGGGTCAACTTCAATAGTCTTACACATTTTTCCCCTCTGGTATACAAGCCCTGGGTCTGGGGGTAACAGTGCAGGGATTTCCATCTCATCTGGCACCGCCCGGGACTTGGCTTCTGTTCATAAGTCCCTATTAAATGTTTCTTTCTGAGAAATTGGACATATCAGCCTTTTTCTTCAGTCTGTCAGCTTCCTTGGCCTTTGGTGGTAGGTTGTCATAGACATGCTCACCAAGGGACAGCAGCCATCGGAGTTGTAAGAATGTCACCTTTGCTTCCCTGCCCCCTTCTCCCATTTCTGTGTAAAAGACTGTATAAATCTCGTGTCTGCGTAGCCCGCAGGAGGATGCATGTTTGGTTTTCACTGAGTCCATGTCCTGGACTATTAATCCTCAAACTCAGCTCAGAATAAAACCAACTTTAAATTTCTTTCTTTTTTTCTTTTTTTGTAAGGCAAACATTAAAATGAGATTTACTGAGAAGAGAAAGATAGGATTATAGGGCAAAAGCCAGATAGAGGTTTACAGAGCATGGTACGTACACCATAGATGACGACTGAACTCATTATCACGTGAAGGGAGAGCCACAGTAAGAGCACAAAAAAAGCTAAATTTCTTCAAAAAAAGTATAAAGAAGTCCGAATTTTCCAATGTTTTCAATCTTTCAGTGAATTCTTAGTCTCATCTTACATTCCATGGAGACATCAGACAAGCCAAGAGTAGAAAAACCAGGTTCACAATCTCTTATCTTTGACTGCATAGATGGTCTGATACTATTGTATTGCTCTTGGAATCTCTGAAACAACAGAAATGAATGCTTACAAGTGATGATAGCAGCAATATACAAGTGATGTTTGCCTATCATACACAAAGCAATGCACACAGCACACATTGCTCAATTTAGTTCTTGCAACAATCAGGCCAAAGAAAGACGGATATTTTCTCTTACAGATGAGGGAATTGGGGATACATAGAGATTAAGAGATTATCCCAAGATCACACGACCAGTCACTAGAAGAACCCACATTCAAATCAACTCAGGTCTGTCTAGATCTAAAATATCTGCTCTTTACACTAGACCACATTACTAATATTTGCAAAGTGCACAGAATGGATCATATTAACTGACACTGTCAGGTGAAGAACAGGAGAGCCAAGACCAACAGTGAGGACTGCAGGAGGCAAGACCGCAGGGAAGATGTGGCCAGTGGAGACCTGAAGGGGCCTCTGACTTGCCCCGCTGTAGGAAAAGGAAGAAGGAACGACATCTAGAACAGTCCCTCTCATAGTTCCAAGAAAAGGCAAAAATTAGAAAATAAAGGAGATAGTGACAAGCCAGGCGGCAATCTTTTCTAGACAAGGCTGTGTGTGTGCGTACATATGTGCGTGCATGTGTGTGTGCATATATTTAGACATAAGGAAGTTAAAGAACTGAATTTTGGGCGGGGAAAGGAAAGAAAGTAAGAGTAAAGGGAATAGCTTCCAAAGTTGGAGATAAGACTTCGATTCTCAATTTCTTTAAAAGACTTCTTTAAGAAATTTTTAATTGTGGTAAAATATACAACATAAAATTTAACCATTTTAAGTTCATTAGTGTTAAGTGCATTCAAACTGTTGTGCAACCCATCTTCAGAACTCTTTTCATCTTGTAAAACTAAAACTTTTTACCCACTAAACAGCAACTTTCTTTCTCTCCCTAGCCCCTGGCAACCACCATTCTACTTTCTGTCTCCACGAATTTTACTACTCTGAGTACCTCAGATAAGTGGAATTATACAATATTTGTCTTTGTGTGACTGGCTTCTTTCACTTATAATTGATATTTTAATATAGTTTTGTGTAGAAATATTTGACTACACCATTGTTTATTTAACCATTTCCCTGCAGTGGGACAATTATGAGCTTATATTTAAAGTTCATTATAAATAACACTGAAATTATTGTCCTTATAATAAATATGTAGTTTTGAGCCCAGGGTCTCATGAAGCATACGTAACTCACACATCTCGTTACCTTGGGAGCTGCAAGAACTATTTTTGAAGTTGCATATAACTGACTCCCAGAAAATAATAAAAAATAATAAATTTTTCAATAAATTAGGAAGGATCATTTCATTTTCAAAGTTTTAATTCTATTTTTGTAATAAAACACCATGGCCTCAAGGAAAAATATTTTTTCTTCTAGTGTGACAGTCAATGTGTTAACAAGAGAAAAGGTATACAAATTTATTAATACTTAAGGTGTATACGTGGGAGCCTTCAGAATGAAGACCCAAAGATACAGGGGAAATTATCCATTCTTGTGCTAAGGTTCAACAAATTATGGGCAGCTGTGCAGAAACATGATTGGACAAAGGGTGTGATGTAATCCTAACAAACTGAGTGGGGAAACCCAACAAAGCCTGACTGTCTAGATTCTTCTTGACCTCTCTGACGGGGCCTTATGACCTACAGTCGAACAAGTTTGGTCAGATAACTTCTTTATGGCCAGTTTATAATTTCAGGTTTTATGGCTGGCTTTTGGGAAAAGGGTTTCTGGTTTTTATGACCTAGTCTGGGGAAGAAGGATTCTAGTTTCCACCAATAGCCTTAGAGGAGAATGGAGTAAGGGGGAAGGAAGAGAGAAGGTCAGAGAAAACCTTTTGCTTCTGAGGCCTTCATTGTGGGGTACTTTTTTCTGAGCCCCAACATTTACAAAGAATTATTATGGCAGTAGTTGACTAAGACATTGGTCTTAGCAAGATCTTACACAAATTCTTCAGTTCTTTTTGAGGAAACATGATTGAATTTACACAACTCATTAGAGTCTCCTGGGTTCAGAGTATTGCCTTGGACACCTGTTGGATCGGGAAGAAGAAAGTGGTGACATAGAGGAAATACCAAGAAAAAATAAGGGAAAAGACAAAGATTTTTCCTTTTGAGACATATCTACCGTAGACGTTCAAACTTCAGCCTTCTGAGTATTACTTCAGGTTTTTGTTGTATTCAAGTACCAATCCAACTACTATATTTGAGATATTTTAATTTATTTAATAATTTAACTAAGCAGGTATTATGTATTCTAGACTTGTTATACTCACATATCTATAAAAGAAAATGTGTATAGAAATTAAAATATTAAAAGAGGTCCATCTACTTATCACTTACACTTTTTTTCTTTTAGAGACAGGATCTCAGGCTGGAGTGAGTGGCGCAATCATAGCTCACAGCAACCTCAAACTCTTGTGCTCCAGAGATCCTCCTGCCTCAGCTTCCTGAGTAGCTGGGACCATAGGCACATGCCACCACGCCTGGCTAATGTTTTTAATTTTTTGTAGAGATGAGGGTCTCCATAGGTTGCTCGGGCTGGTCCCAAATCCCTGGCTTCAAGTGATCGTCCTGCCTCAGCCTCCTGAAGTGCTGGGATCACAGGCATAAGTCACGGTGCCTGGCCTTTTAAATTGCTTCAAACACTACTTTGTGAAACACTGAACTTAAAATTTCTTCTTTCTCAAAGCTGAACCCAATTCTCAAATATGGCTTCCTTTGACAGAGCAAGTAGAACATGCGGAAAACTGTCCCCAGGGAACTCTTTCTCCTTAATCTTTTTGTCCGAGTCCTCAGCATTGCTGGCCACGTCAGGACTCTCTCTGGCTCATTCAGAGCTGGGTCTCTGGCTCTTTAGGAGGTAGCTTCTTAGTCGTTATCACTGCAATCGAGTGCTCTTAGAAGTGAATTGGTGCTGCTGTACACATCTCAGAGTGCTGTGATATGTAGATAAGTGTGCTGTCCTTGCTGTTGACATCATAACCACTGTAGATGGTAGCTGATTATGGGTAGACAAAAAGGGCTGGAGTCTTCAGAAGGTGAAACTGGATATTTGAGAGTTGGAAGAATAACGGCCCCCAAAACCATCACACCAAGTCCAAGCCTTGGGAGGTAGTTTAAAAAGAAGAGTTTAAATACGGGAAGATTTTAACTGTGAAGAGATTTCCCCAGAGGCTTAATGACGGACAGGCTCAACCTTTAAGGCTTTGGTTCAATTCCCAGTTCTGACAAGTATTGATTTCATAACCTTGAGCAAGTTCACTGTACTCTCATGTATCTCAGCTTTCTCATCCGTAAGTTGGGGAAAATCATAGCTCTTGTCTCCCTCATAGAATTGCTGTGAAGACTGAAGGGGAAAAAATATATAGTAAGCAAAACAATTTAGCACATTCCTGGCACATAGGAAATGCTCAGTAAAGGTAGATATTATTGTATTAGTAATATTATTATTTTGATATTAAGACATCAAACAAAAGGCCCTGGAATTAGAATAGGCGGGACAGAACAGGTCAGGCGAGCGGGAGGCAGCGTCCGCAGAGGTATCGTGGTGGTGCCTGCTCCATGAGCCGTGGCTGACTGTCCCCTCCCTGCTCAGGTCAGAGTGGGCTGCCGCAGTCCTACGGTGGGGACGGCTGTGGTGGTGATGACTCCATGACTCGTGGCAGAGTAGACTAGAGAGATAAGAGGTTGCTGTGCCTGCAGGAGGCAGCGGGCTGGGGTGGCGCAGCGGTCCCTGTGTTACCTGTCTCCTTGGTTGGCTCAGCTTCCCCAGTGGGGAGAGAACCTGCGTCTGGGTGGCGGTGGCTGTCCACAGGGTAATGTCACATAGCACCCTCCTTCCTCAACTTGCCCTTATCTAATCTGAATTGTCCCTATTATCATTCTCCTAGAGAAATATCAGCTCAGGGGATTTGACTGGCAGGAAAAAGTGAGGAAGGGAATGTCTGAGGAAAATAGGACTTTCTGGGAAAGGGAAGATCATAGAGGAGGCATGATGGGGATGTCCTAGGCAGACCAAATGCCTCTAAAATCCCCGGTCGTTATTGTACTGTGAAGTCAATACCCACCTGACCCTTAACCAAAATTCCACTTTTTTTTCTATCCCTGCCATCACTGTTCTCCTAGTAATCCGGCAGCACAACTTGGAGCTCATCGGTGATTCTATTACAACCCTCTCTCCACTCAATCAGTGTCCAGGACTTAATTTTCTTCCATAAATTTTTCTTTCTATGTTCCTCCCTCCCCTCTGCCAGCCCCCTGGGCCGGGCCCCCACTCCTCACTCCTGCAACACCAGGCTCACCGCGCTGCCTCTCGCCTCTTATCCAACCCATCCAGCTGCCCAGAGCCACGCCAGCTTCTACTAGTAGCATCCTGTCATATCCTTCCTCAAAGGGCTTATTTTCCCAATGCCTCATTTTCTAATGCATGCAGGAAGTTCTGACTTTTCTGTGGCTTTGCCCTTTCCACGCCCAGCCCAGCCCGACAAACACACCATGGGCCCAGCACAGTGCTGATGTCATCCGGAAATATTGCTAAGGTATCCTAATGAATCCAATTTTCCCTAAGATGGAGACACAAGGGACAGAGATGAAACACCTTCTTCCAGGAATGTGTTCACTTCACTGAGACTACAGGTGAGGGCTCGATATGATATGGGAAAGTGTGTTCCTGGCTTGGAATGCAGTTCGTACCTACTAACATTTATAATCCACCTTGGGTGGGCGTGAAGGAAAAAGGGACGCTGCAACTGCCATGAAATAGCTTTCCATCAATAGGGAGACGCGAGCCCCCAGAGTGACAGACTGCAGGATGAAAGACAGACGGCTCAGGAAAGCCTCGCTCTTTTGTAGAAAGTACGAGACCCTGTGGGGCAAGCATAGGCAAATATTACCTTGATTTTCCAGATGACAAAACTTGCTTACATGCCTTCGAGTTTAAGTGGCTTGTTTATTGTCACAGAGCTAATAATTAGCAGATTAGGGTCTCCTAGTTGGGTGATCTTTTTAATGCATGACTCTGCCCTCCACCAGCAGGGCTGTGAAACACCTACAGAAACGATTAAGCATGCTTGGGAACAGTGTGAATGGGCACGACTGTGGGACCCCCTGGGAATGGTGGCATTTGACCTGGGCATCGAAGAATCCAAGAGATTTCAATCAGAGAAGTGTTAGGACAAAAAAATGAAGACCAGGCCTGAAAATTTCCTGAGCAAACAAAACCAAGGGCTCTAAAAATAGCCTTATTCTTGCTTCAACCACAAACATAAGTGAAGCTTAACTTGGGTCATTTCTGATAAACGCTTATGTTAGACAGAAATAAAACTTAACCCCAGCCAATCATAAGCAGCCAGCTAACATGTAACTTATGTGACCCAGGACTTTCCAACAAGGAACCTAAAAAAAGGCAATTAAGTAACTGCAAATCAATCAAATAGTTTCTTATTTTGCTTCCACGTTCTCCCAATAAATACTTGCCTCTGACATTTTGTGATCGAAACACTAAACCTCTGTCGGTCTGGTGTCCCCCATCCATAAATTGCTTCTTCCTCAAATAAAGTCTTTAAATTTTATTGTGCCTCAGGTTTTCTTGTTTGTTTGTTTGTTTGTTTGTTTACTGAAGAAAAGAGAGAAGGAAGAAAAGTCCAGAAATAAAGGAACTTCACAAGCAAAGTCACAGAGCAAGACAACAGGAGCAGCCAAGGGCAGGATTGCCTGGAGAGTGAAGCTCCCGCCCTTTGCCCTCCGCTCCCCTGAGAAGCCGAGATAAAGGAGGGGAGAGGCCTGGGTGTCCCCCCACTGATAAATAGGCTCCGCCCCGGAGGCCAGAGCCTGTTTGGGGACTGGGGGGAGCAGCAGAAGTGCCCCTTCTCAAGGACCAAGGAACTGGAGTGGGGGCAGGAGGAAGGCTGTTTCCTGGATCCCAGTCCTCAGAGCCAGCACCTAGAACAGAACCAGGAAGGATTCTGGAGCCAGAGAAAAGGACAGACAGATGGCAAGTCCCCCAGAGACACCACCTCCTTTTGGAATCTGAGGCCCAGGTTGGGGGTTGGGGGTGGCCATGGGCAAAAGCCCTGCCCCCACTGGAGAGGAGGGAGCAGAAAGGGGGAAGGAGGAGGCAGAGGTGATGGAAGAGGGAGGGGAGAAATGGCACCTCAGGGAGAGAGGTCCACTCTGAAGCCCATCTGGGAACACAGCCCTGAGGAGTGTGTGAGTGCAGGGTGCGCTGTCAACTGGCCTGATGAAACTGTCTTTGATGCACCCTCTTCCTGAACCATCTTCTTCTTCCTTCCCCTCCACTCACTTCAGGAGGGTGAGGACAAAGGTGAGGAAGAGCCGAGGGGACCCAGCCGAGTCCGAATGAGGACTTTCCAGAGCCAGGAGGTAAGCGACCTGGAATACCCGATGTTGTCACCCCCGGCTCCAACACCTCACAAACACTCATCTGTAATGACCTGTTTCATCTTTACCCAACACAGAGACATTCTGTGCTTCCTCATCTCCCAGGGGCTACACAGGGTTGGTTTAGGAAGAATCAGGAGAATTCTCTCTGGATAAAGGGATAACCTAGCACTAAGCGATGCATTTTCCCTCCCATCCCCTCTTCTCTCCATCCTGCTCTCTCCACCCTGTCCACTTTGTGTTTTTCACCTCCTGGTTTGGCTCCTCCACAGAACTCTCCAGAAGACAGGCTGCCCACAGAGCAGAGCAGGCTGTGGGCAATGGCCAGGCGGGCGCTGATGACTGTCCTGCTCCTAAGCCTGCTCCTTGCTGCTTCTGTGTTTCTGTTATACACCTTCCGGAACTGTGGCCCGAGTAAGACCCTGGGACCCCCACCCTTGTTGCCGTCCCTGCTCCCCGGGCTCCTGCACCCACCCTGAGCCTCCGACCTCTTCCCACCTCAATCCCAGCTGTTCCCTCCTGCCAGCCTCTCCTTCCCATCCTCCCACGTCCCCTGCCCCACCTGGGGGCCACCCTGGCCTCTGCCCATCCGTCCCAGCCAGCGTCTCCCCCCAGGCCCCTGTGAGACACCCGAGTGCTGGGAACTCCGTGCTCTTTACCTGGCCTCTGGGAACAGCAAGGTGGCCCCCTGCACCGACTTCTTCAGCTACGCCTGCGGAAAGGCCAACGGGACCAGCGATTCCATCCAGGCCCTTGCCGAGGAGAACAAGAGGCGACTTCGGAAAATACTGGGTGAGGAGAGCAGGGTGGAAGGTCCCTGGGCACAGGGGTGCCTCTGAGCCAAGAACGAGCCCTGCGCAGCCGTGGGGTGACTGCCTGGCCTTGCCTCTCTCCCACTGTCCCCTGTCACCTCAGGTGCCCCCTCCCTGCTTCCATCTCTCTTGGCCCCTCTCTTCATCTTCTTTCTTTCATCCCCATCCTCCTTCCTTTCTGTTTATCCATGATTACTCCATTCTCTCCAAGTTCCTCCTTTCAACAAGCTCCATCTTCTTTGTTGTTTCCTCCAAGTTCTCAGTTTCTACCCTAGGCATGGTGTCTCCCTCCACCGAATCCCCTCAACACCCCTACCCTTCAGCTCTTTCTTCCCCCACCCTGCTCTCAAGTTTCAGGCCCTCTGGTCTCCCAGCACCTCTTTGTCCACATGGGGCCACAGCCCAGCTCTCCGTTCCCACAGGGTCTCTTGCTCCTCACTGGAAGCACGGCGGGCTGTGCCAGCTGAACTGGAGCCAGCGGGAGGGGAGGGAGGGATGTCTGGAGATGGTGGAGGAAGGGAAGAGGCAGGGCAGTGGGGTGAGAAGCCAGAGGGGCTGCACCACCGGTGGTGCGTGCAGAAGTCCTGAGGGAGTAAACGTCACTGGGCACACCGGGTGTGCTGGAAGACGTGGAAGACATCTGGAAGGCAGATGGAGGCTGTGAAGGAGAGAAAACAGCCACCAGGACTGAGGAAGACCAGGAGGAGGAACGGAGGCTGTGTAGGAGGTTGGAAGTGGGTCCCAGGAAGCTGGCGGATGGTGCTGATAATTGGGGAACAAGAATACATGGGACAGGCACGCACTTCCAGTTCTCCAACACCAGAGGACATGTTGATGGCATCATTTGGAATCTGGGAGAAATGAATGTAGCCCTCTGCTTTCCTTTTCTGAAGGGAAAAGAGTGGGAGGTTGACTCTTTCTTGGTGGAGGGATATTTTCAGTGAAGGCACAGAGATGAAAAGGAAGAATATGCTCAGGAAAAATTTCATTGTCCACAGTGGAACAAAGAGATTTGGGGGGACTGAGGGAAAGCGTTAGATATCAGGGGGTGGGTGATGCAGAGGGGTGTGCATCTGATTACGGTAATGTCTTCGTTTTCTGGGATCGATGGCTGAGGAATCTGGACTAGGGAGTCCTCCCCTGGTTCTTCCCTTGCTAAACCTTTCTGTATGAGTTTTCTTCTCTCCCATCCCTCTAAGTTCTCTAGTTTCCTGAATTTGTCTAATTTCTTCATTCATTTTTCTCCTGCTTTCCATTTCTACCCCTTCTCTACCCATATCCCACTCATTCTTCTTCTTCCCCTTTCTTCCAAGTCTTTCCTTCTTGTTTTATTTTCCACATTTCATTTATCTTCCTCATTGTCTTCTTCTCCCTCTCCCTGCTTTTATCCTTCCATCAAGTTGATCCATTCTGAATTGGGCAGTCCTCTCACCTTTCCCATTCCCCTCAACTCTGTTCCTCCCCTTCCTTCCATGTCCTGTGGAGGCATCCCTTCTTTTCTGTGCACTCCCTGTCTCCCATGCTCCATGTTGTCACTAGACTGGTCTTCACTCCTTTAATTCTCCCATGCTTCCTTTCTAGAGGCCCAGGGCTTCTGGCACCCAGGTTTGGGGGAGGAGAAAGCCTTCCAGTTCTATAATTCCTGCATGGACGCACATGCCATTGAAGCTGCAGGGGCTGGTCCCCTCAGACAAGTTATTGAGGAGGTGAGAAAAGCTGGGATATCGACTTTTCTGGATACATAACATATAGGACCAAGGCACGCTTGGGGCTGCCATTTTTTTCTAGAGGGTGGGTCTTCTTCCTAGGGATCCCTAGTTCTAGGAGGGAGATGGAGCTAGAAATGGCAGGGGCCTGTGGAAGTCCCAGGACCTTGGGTGAAGGCAGAGAAGAAAGGATAGATGTGGAGCCCTGGAGAGATCAAAGGTCTCAGGGCAGAGGTCAGGGGTGGCAGTTCTCTGAGAAAGAGATGATCAAGACAGAGGAGCAGGGGGCTCGTGGATCCTATGCTCAGCTCTCCCCTCCTCTTCTTCCCAGCTTGGTGGCTGGCCCATCTCCGGTAACTGGACTTCCTTAGACTTTAACCGAACTCTGACACTTCTCATGAGTCAGTATGGCCACTTCCCTTTCTTCAGAACCTACCTGGGACCTCATCCCTCCTCTCCACACACGCCAGTCATCCAGGTGAGGGGCGCACTGGCAAAAGCACAGGTGGACCTGGACCTGCCTCAACTCTAGCCTATCACCTCTTAGAGGAAGGCTGCAGGTTGGGGAGACAGGACAAACATGCAATGTAGGGACCAGCCTTATCTTAAGGGAAAACTATTAATATGAGAGTTAAGAACTCTAGGTGGGGGTGGGAGACGGAGCAGCAGGGCCAGTCCTGGGAGGAGAGAAGTAATTCTGGTCTTCCTTTCTGCTGATCTGAATTAATGCCAGAGCCTCTTAACTAGTTTTCCTATCTCCAGCATTTCTCTCTCATTTACTCTTCATTTCTGCCAACTTTCTAAACCAAGAGCTAACTGTGCTGTGTTGTTTAAATGCCTCCAGGTCATCAGGATCTAGTCCCTAATCCTTAGCAAAGCATTGCAAGTACTTTGTGAGCCAACCCCACACTTCTCCAGCCTTATCTCCTGCGTGTCCCTCTTCCCCTAACACTCTGAGCCATGCTGACTCACTGGTAGCTCCAAGAATATTCCTCCATTCTTTGCATATGCTGCTCCCGTTGCCTGCAACAATCCCCCACACTCAGCCTGGAAGACTCCTATATTTTTCAAATGTTGGCTTTGGTTATTATCTCTTCCAGTGAAGTCTCCATTGACATCCTATCTATGAGTTAAGTGAAGGCCTTTTATCCTCCCTCCCAATTCCTCCTACTCTGCGCATTTAACATTCTATACTGAAGACTGTGAGCCTCTTCAGCCCAGGACCATACTTATTTGCCTTTGATCCTCAGGACCTAGCACAGGGCCAGGCAGCTAGAGGCCCACACCAGGTATTTATTGAATGAGCAACTATTAATAAATAAGAACATAGGTGCCATCACTTTTGTGGTAAGCAACGTAATGCTATCTATATATTTTGCCCCTACTCTCAAAAATTCCACAAAATTATAAGAGAATGAATACACAAGAAGGACTGGTCATCAGTAGGAGGTATTCTAAAATTTAGTTCTGAAAAGTGTGCTCAGGAGTTTAACTGGTGTGGCTTGGAGGGGTCAGTTAAGATCTGAAGCAGCTAAGGAAAGGCTGAGCGAGGACAGAGTGTGAGCTGAGCCTGGAAGCACAGCTGGCTCAGGCAGGTGCAGGCAGAGGTGGAGGTGCCCTCGTGAGAAGGGCTGTAGGGAAATCCTGCACTCAGGGACGGACCTGCAATGGTGTGACTGCTCTGTGGGGTCAGTGAGGAGACAGGTCTGTTTAACTGAGGACTTGGGGGTGGGGGAGGATGAAGTGAGGCTGATGACATGAGGTTGGGTCTGATTATTGCTGGCCTAAGAAGCCAAACAGAGGTGATAACTTTTGACATTAATAGAAAAGAAAAGAAAAAAAAAAAAACAGCCACTGAGGGCATTCAAATATCACAGTAGTTGTGCACAGAGCTCGTGTGAGTTAGCAGGTCAGCCTGGAGGTGCTGAGGGATCTAAATGAGCACCCTGATGTCCTGTAGTAGGGGTAGCAGTGGGAAGGAAGAACAGCATGGGATTTAGGCAACTTCGCCCTGGTGGTGATGGTGTTTCTAGAGGACCTTGTGACTGATTGAATATAAATAAAGGAAATGGAGGAATCACAAGATGATTTGATGGGAGTGGGAGGAGGGTGGTTACTGTCCATTAGCTTGTGCCTGGACGGACTCTCGAGGGAAGAGCAGGTGGAGAGGATGGACGGGGCAGAAGCACCCCAAGGAGGGGCTGGGGGCAGAAGGGAGCCAGAGAGAGTAGGAACAGGCAGAGAGGCGGGAGCTGGACCTGCAAGGACAAGCCATAGAGGAAACGGGAAGAACAGCAGGAAGGAGGGGTCATCTCGGACTCCAGAGATTTCCAAGCTTGGGGACTGAGGAATGAGATAGTTTCCCAACAGTTGTGGAAATGGGCACAGACTGTATGGACTGAGATAAGGAAGCTGAAACGATGGGCATGGATGCCTTTTGTTCCCTATGCTTTGGACATAAAATGTGAGAAAAGGGTCAAGTGAAAGTTTTTTGAGGATCGGGGAAAAGTATATAGCTTGAGGTGGGAGTGGAATATTGAAATGGGAGAAGGTGAAAGAAAGCATGGAAGCAAAGATCTTCAGAATAGAATCATGGTCTGAGCAGGGCCAGAGCTCAGGTGAGGTGTGTGCAGCATCTCAAGAAGGATGTTAAGAAGGTCCCCAGAACTCAATGTCAAGAGAAATAGTATTTTAATGAATATTCTTAAAAAATAAAAATCAATGCAAAAATCCTTGATGTATAATATATCAAATTTTTGTTCATCGTGTAATTTTTTTTGAAAAAGGTTATACTTTTTATTTTTTTCAAAATGTGACAAAACTCTATTGTAAACCTTTGTTAAACACTTACAATTTTTTTCAAAATGAATCAAAAATATGGGTTGATTTTTTGGGGAAAAAAGTCCATGACAAGCAAGGTTTTGAGATCTTATTTATCATAGATTTTTTGTATTAATTTTTCATTTTTTAATATTTATTTTTAAAATATTAATTAAAATATTATCTTGATTACTGAGTTTTGGGTACCTCTTAAATTTTGCACCTGAGATGGGTGCCTTTCCTCCCTTGTCCTAGCCCTGGCCCTAGTACAAGGAGTGGGTCCCTTCAGGACACCAGTTATTATGCTTCTCTCCTGCTAAGCATCGCTAAGCTTGTTAATACTCACTGACCCACCACATTTGCATGTCTGTACTCTCACTCCTTCTCTGTGTGCTCTGCATGCCCGTGTCCCCTGGCCATCTTCCACAGAACATTCCCCAGCTCCCACACCGCCCTCTCTGCCCCCCATGCTCCTCACCTCTCTCCAGCCTCTCTTGTGTCCAGATAGACCAGCCAGAATTTGATGTTCCCCTCAAGCAAGAGCAGGAACAGAAGGTCTCTGCCCAGGTAAGGTGGTGCGTGGATGAAGGCCCTGCCCTCTGAGTCCAGGAGAAAGGCAGGAGCCTCCAGAACCCATGACTGAGGTTGCCCTTCCCCAGATCTTTCGGGAGTACCTGACGTACCTAAACCAGCTGGGAACCTTGCTGGGTGGGGCCCCGGAGAAGGTGCAACAACACGCCTCCTTGTCCATCTCTATCACCTCTCGGCTCTTCCGGTTTCTGAGACCCCTGGAGCTGCGGCAGGCCCAGGGCAAACTCTTCCAGATGGTTACTATTGACCAACTCCAGGTGCCTTGAATGGCGGACGGGAGGATTGTGGGCGCAAGGGTCTCCCACCCAGGCTTCTCTTACCTCCTTTTCTCCTTCCTCCTAGTGCCTTAACTCCTAACTCCTTTCCACCCCCGACTCTCTAGGGCTCCAGCTTATCCAGCCCCCTTCTCCAACTAGCCCCTTCCCCTCTTTCTCTCAAGCCCAAGGGGAAGCCTTTCCCCTTCCTTCTCTCCTCTTTTCCTTTTCCCCCTCAGCTTTGTGTCCCTCCTCTAAGGAAATGGCCCCTGCCATCAACTGGTTGTCCTGCTTGCAAGCGACATTCACACCGATGCCCCTGAGCCCCTCCCAGCCCCTCGTGGTCCAAGACCTGGAGTATTTGAAAGACATGTCGCAACTGGTGGAAGAGCTGGTGTTGACACAGAGGTTTGCCCTGGGTGGGATTGGGGAGGCCATGGAAATGAAGGACAGTCTGAGGACCCATAGGACTCAGGGACCTGGGAGACCTTGGGGAACACAGGCTGGTAAGGGCCTCCCAGGGACATAAGAGGGTCCCGCTCTCTGTGGGGCAGGGAGGGGTTGGGTGGGAGAGGAGAGGAGATGGGGGAGACAAGAAGGATGGGAACACACACACCAAGTGAAGGGTCCAGGGTCAGCCAAGACATGGGTGCTGGTAGGGAGCCTCTGGGCTGCAGGATATGCTGGAAGGTCAGATGTGGGGCATCTGAGGGCTTTTGCATCTCTTCAGCAGCTGGGGACTGTGGGCAGGAGGAACAAGCCCGTGAGATGAGGAGATGGAGGTGGTGAAGGCTGGGGCTGCTCCCAGGAAAGAAAGCTGCTAGGGGTGGCTGGGGGCATTTCTCAGCTGTGGGAGAGGATTCTGGAGCCCTTGCTGGAAAGAATATCTAAGACCAGTTCTGCTGGGATCAGGAAGTCATGGAGGGTGGGGCACAAGAGCGTGTGGTTCTGCGTTGGGCTCCCCGCCTCCCATGATACTGTGTGGCCACCGCCCGAAGGCAGCAGCTCCTCCCAGGGGCTTGGACATCAGTGGTGGCAACATCTGGAAATCCTTTTTGAGGGAGGCAAACAACCACTCATGGGGAGTGAGCAGGTTTACATGAGGGTCTGGTACAGCTCTGGTAAGGGAATGGCCAGAGGGACACAGAGGAGTCACCGAGCCCAGCTGTGCAGTGCTTAAGAGATGTGTGTGTCAATGAACTGAGATTTCTTGGTCGTGGAGGTAGATGGATCTGTTTCGTTACATCTGAGCCCAGCCTTCGTCCAGCCCAGGGCCTTCTTTTCCTGTGGCCTTGAAAGTTGCCTCTTGATCTAGTTCCTTCTTCTGTCATTCCTCAACCCCTCCCCCAACTCACTGCAAGAAAAGCTCTTCTTGACTTGCTTGCATGTCCAGACAGTTATTCTTTATAAATATAGAGGAGAAGGACATGCCTTGGGGAGTATCAGAGTAACTTGCACAAGGGGAGGCTTTTCTTGAGACATCCCTGGAACCCTTATGTGGGTCTCTTTTGTCTCCATAGGGACTTTCTGCAGAGCTACATGATCTTGGGGCTGGTGGGGACACTTTCTCCAGCCCTGGACAGTAAATTCCAGGATGCACGCAGAGAGCTGAGCCAGAAACTTCGAGAGCTGACAGAGCAACCACCTGTGGTGAGGAGCGGAGCAGGTGTATTTTTCCATGTTGGGGGCTAGAAGAGTATCTTCTGCTTTGAGAAGTGAATGTTGGTGTGTCTCTATCAGGGAGAGGGGTGTGGTGGTAGATGCTCTCCTTGAAAGCAGGCAGGTTGGACAGATGAGGCTTCACTTGAGAACCAAGGTACCAGGTGCCAGACCTTCAGGAACACATCTACTGGCCTGGCCACCTCTCTGGCCTCTTTCTGAGTATTAGAGTTTAATTATACAACTCTGAAGTTATCAAAGACTGCTCTTCCTTTGCCATGAGTCTTACACTATTTTCTGTTATCCTGAGCTCTATGACCTGGACCTAGAGCTTGGTATTTTCTGGGATGAGAGGCACATGTGGCCTTCCCTCTCTCTCAGTGATTCCATGTTTTATATTCAAAGATGCTTTACAAAGAGTTGATCCCTGACATTCAGGGGGGTCTGTTGGGCCATATGGGCTTCATGGTGCAGACTCTGATATATTTGTGCAGGGTGCTGGGTAGTAAATACACTTCACTCTCCAGAGTCTACTTATAACATAAGTTGCAGAAATACTTCTTCACTGAGAACCTTCAAATCGTAAGTAAGATCTCCAAATACAAACAGAAGTGTCTAGTACATTGGATACAAAGTCAGTGAAGGCCTCAACTGAATCTTGAAAATCACTGGGTTTTCTTAGTAATTTGTGGACCATTTCTCTGCCTTGAAGAAACTGTCTGCTTTGGCAACCTGAAATGTCTGTGGAATTCAGAGAAGAAAAAGGTATTCACAGTAACTAAAACATAGTTATTGCTTATTGAGAGCTTATAATGTGCTAGACATTTCTTAAGTCCTTTAGATCTATTAGCTGGTTTAATCCACACAATTCCTTTAGGTACCATGGATACCATTTTGTCCCTGTTTTAAAGATGGGGAAAGCCAGGCACAAAGGTTAAGGAGTTTACTCAAGGTACTACAGCTAGTAAGTTGGCAGATTGAGGATTTGAATTCTGGCTGTAGGGTCTGTTGTGCTTGTTCGTTGTACCTAAAAGCACTACTCCTTAGAGCCCTCACCTCAAGTCCCAGGAAGCTTCTGCCCAACTTTTCTCTTGTTTCAGATGAGGCAGAACAGAGCCCCAAATTCTCTTGGTTGGCATTTCCATGAAATCATTGGTGGCAAACAATTTCCTGTAAATCCCAGCACCATGGTCTGATGGCACTTCTTGGAGGGTGTAAGACTACAAATGTTGGGTCTTACCTAAAGAGTGTATAATAGAAGGCTTATGCAGCCTGAAGTCCTTCTCTTTTCCATTAAGCTACATAACTGACCTTGGGCTTAAAAGCTGAGTCAAGCTCTGTCAGCAAATAGTTATGTTGTTGAGAAGCCACTTTACCTTTCTGGAACAACAGTATAAAATATGACACAGAGCAATAATGATAACAGCTGATACACACTGAGTAGTCAATCTGTTAGCACTTAGTGTAGATTCTTTTATTTAACCTTCCAGAAACACTTGGAGGTTTTTAATCTCCATTTCACAAGTGCAAAAATAGGCTCAGAAAGGCCAAGCCACTTTCCCAAGACCATACGGCTCATAAGAAAAGGAACAGACTCGAAAACAGATCTGTTTGGCTCATGAAGTCGTGTTTTTTAACCACACCCTGTCCAGGATTGAGAAATAAGTGGCTGCTACAAATCAGGGATTAGTAAACCTTTCTGTAAAGGGCAAGGCAGTAAATGTTTCTGGCTTTGTGGTCTGTGTGGTGTGTACCACAGCCACTCAAGCAGGTCTTTGTAGCACAGAAGCAGCAATGAATGGGCCTGGCGTGTTCCTAGAGAACTCGGGTTTGCACGACAGAGACTGCTAGGGTTCCCCAGAGGGAGAGATCGGGGTGGCCTTTGAACGATCAGTGGGATCTCTGTGCAGAAGGTAGAACTGAGGCAATGTCTAGAAAGAGGAAGGAGTTCTCTGACACCTCACTGGGACAGGGTGTGAAAACTTGGTGCGATATGAGGACCCCCCTGGTGGCTCTAGCTGAGGAGAGATGAGCAGGCCTGCAGGGCAGGCCATGCTCACTGCTGCTGCTGGAGTGTCCCCACCACCGAGCGTTTGACAATCAGCAAGGATGCCAGGGCACCCGGAGCAGAGTGGATGGGATAATAGTGGGGAGGACACCAGAGCAGGAAGGAGAGGACCACACGGGGTCTGGTAGGTCACTGTAGGGACCTGTGCACTTCTCTGCAGGAAATGGGGACGTGCAGAGGGATTTACCTATTTTATGTTTTAAAAGAATGTGTTACAAGGTTAGCAGTGGGATCCCCTGACTGCTGTGTGATGTGGGGGCATGTGTGGAGTCAACGACACCACCAAGGCTTTGGCCTTGATTTGATCACACTCTATGGTTCTATCCAATGGTCACTAATTACAGACCGCTGACCATATTCTCCTGAAGGAAGTCTAATTTACATCCTTTTCTTAAAAAGACTGCTCAGCCTCCTTATCTGACCATCTTTGGTTGGTTGGTTTTGAATCTAGGTACAGTCACTGAAGAGGGCTGTTGAGCCAGGCCTTTCTCCTAGGAATCTTGGGAAGCTGGGTTTGGGGAAGTAAAAGAAGAACTTCACATTTGTGCTGATTAAAATGTGAGCTATTTATATTCAGCCCAACATCCCAATTTATTCAAGTCACTTTAACCTCTTTTTTAGTCATTCCGTAGGCCATCTGTGGGTCATTTGCAGTTTTGTCCAGTGTATCTCTGTGCAGACTACTGTTAAAACTCTGAAGGGGGAAGGGCAGCGGATCAGGTTATTGAAACTTAGCTATAAATTTGTCCATTCATTTAGCAACAAGTGTTTATGGAGCACCTTCTATATTCCAGACACTTCTCTAGGCACTTGGGATACGGCAGTGCACAAAATAGGCAAATATCTCTGCCTCAGATCATATATTTTTAGCAAAGGAAGAAAGATAATAAACAAACTAAATAAAATACGTTAGGTGGTGTTATGAAGGAAAGCACAATGGGAGATGAGGAGCAGGAATGCTAGGTGCGGAGTAGGTGCTGTTCCCAGTAGGAAGGGCGGGGCAGGCCACATGAACTTGGAGTCGTTCATCCATGATGTTTTGTCATGGGGCAGCCAAATGAGACTCCACTTAAATCATGCTGTCATTCAATACTGATTTCTTCTTCAGATTCACTAGGACTTAATCTATACCAAATGCCTCGAGTAAATCAAGAGAATGCCAACAGAATGAGGTAGTACTTTAGAATATGCAGAGTCCTTTCAGGTTATTATTTCACCTGATCCTCTCATCTGGGAGGAAGGTAGAACTGATAATATTTTCACTTTGACAGCTGGTATAGCTGAAGCACAGGGGTTTAAGTTCATAATCCACTCCTAGTAAAATTTGAGTACTCTGTTCCATGCTTGTATGGTCGTGGCCCTTAAAGATGAATTTAGTCTATAGATGTGTTTTGTCAGTCTTTAGAGTCTTTTGCAAACTTTCAATTAATCATCAACATTCAAAAATAAGGAGATGGCACACTGGTGTTCAGATTTCCAGCCCCCGTGTGTGTGAGATTCAGGAAGCCTAGGGCCAGCCTCCTCCATGGCAGCCACTGACCACTGACTACTGCTCGATGGCACGTGGTCCGGATTTGAGTTAGTGGCTCCTAATCTATTGTGTACCCCAGTTTGATGAGCCTTTTAACCAGAGCAATGGTCATTATTTTGGCTTTATTTGTCCTCAGTGATCCTACCATGGATAGCCCTTAGTAGTTACCCATTATTTTCCAAGTGTTTAAAAACTGTCCATTTAATGATTCATTCTAGAAATTTTGTTTAGAAATTAACATTAAAGATTTCGAAAATCTACTTTCACCCTATGGAAAATTGGTCAAATTCTTGCTTCCCTCTAGACTCTTAGAATTTTTCCTGGTATTTGTCATGTCTCAAATATTTTTATTCCTGGTTCTGAGGTTATATTTGCAACTTTTTCTTTTTCTTTCTTTCTTTTTTTTTTTTTGGTGCCCTAAAATTAATCCGCTGAACTTCATTATCTTTGGTTTGAAGTATTTCTTCCATCCTTCATATTTTGGAGATTTTTTTTCCTCTCTAATTCTATTTCTTTCTCTCTCTTTTTAGTGCTCTTTTTCCAATCAATGTGGTAGACTCTATCCTTCCCTGTCTTGAGAGAGAGCTGAGGTGGCCTCTGTATTCTCCGGTAGTTAGGTCTCCAGGCAGAGGATGTTGGAGGAATGGTCGGGCCCCAGAGGAGGAGAATAGGAAAGAACTCAGGAAGCAGGGGTGTGAAAAGGGCAGGCCCATCCACCCTAACAAGCTCACAGCTCAGGTGGGCTCCCCTCCCACCCCTGTTGCTGCTGCCCTAGGCGTGGCCGCCGCTGCTGAGAGGCAGTCCCAGAGCCAAGCTCGTCAGGAGGGAGGAGGACACTGACGGAGCCGGACAGAGCCCCTGCTTGACCCAGTCACTGCTGTCAGACCCAGATTTCCTCCCATTTCCTGTTCGCTGTTCACATTTGTGTTTCAGAGCTCCAACTAATACAGGAGAGAGTCTGAGCCCCTTCTCCTCAAGCAAGAAAAGCCTAACAGACCTCCCGGTGCGGGCCCTAGAACACACAAATGTAGACAGCCGGGTCTGCAGCAACCTCCAAAACGATAAAATCTGTAACAAGTGGGCATAGGAGTCTCTTCCTCAGCGACCACCAGCCTGGCCTCCAGTTTCTGGTCCTCTAGCGGGTGCTCTTACACTGCCTCCCCAACCTTAGACCCACCCAGCTCGCACTGCAGCACGGGGCAGCCTTCCTACCTCCCCGCCGGCAGATCTGGGCCGGTAAATGAATGACAGGAATAAAGTCTCGTGGCTCCGTTCTGCCTGGCCCACAGCAGCGTGTTATCTGGTTTCTATCAGCTTCCTTAGGCCAGCTGCCTGCTCCTCGCCCCTGGCCCCGGGCACGTGTTTCTCTGCTCAGCCTGTGTGCGCCCCTGTCGTCTCTGGCCTTCCCCCTTGGCCAGCTCTTCAAAGCCACTCGAGACTTCCCCACATCTGTCTCTTGTGTTTCTTCCTCTCTGGGTCCTGCTGCTAAAAAGCACCAGCCACTGCCCTCCACCCCCAGTGTTTGCCTCCGTGGCTCTGCGGTGAAAGCCGCCAGCTTCTCGTCCTGTCCCCGTCCCTGATTTGGCTGAAAGACTTCTTCCTGGCTCTCTGAATTCACACACTTAGTCTCTTGCCTTTTGTCCTCTTCTCCTAGCAAACAATGTGGCATCTAAAACCCAGTTTTACTCTGACAATTTCCTTCTTTACGAGATCCTACGGTAGGATGCCCAGACTCCCGCTTGGAGGGTGGGTGAGGCTGACGGCAGGAGACAGAGTTACCGTCTCCATCTTCTGTGTTGGGCAAAGAAGCGTGGAAGGGTGGGCGTCATTGCTGGGACTGGGGAACGGAGTGTGCGGTGATGGTATGGGAGGGCAGGCGGGCGGTGCACCTGCCAGGGTAAGAGGTCTGGCTTCTCATCCTCTCCCTGCCAGGAGCCTTTCAGTCCTCCAGGACGATGCCTCCCCGCGGCCTTGCTGTCGCATTCAGTAGGCGTGAGCATGGAGGCTTTGCTCAGCCAGGCTCCGAAGACTAACCCTGGAGGAGCACGGAGCCCCTCTTGCTGAGCAGCACTGTGTGTCACCCAAAAGGATAATTAACCGAGATAGAACCCAGAAAATCCAGTCGAGAGAGCACCTCTGGGGAGGAAGACCTAGAGAAGATTGGCCTGGGCGGGCAGGAGAGGAGAGCGCCCTGGACAGAAGCCACTCACTGCAGCTCTGTCTCCGTAGTCTGCCCCACCTCGATGGATGCAGTGTGTGGAGGAGACAGGCACCTTCTTCGAGCCCACCCTGGCGGCCTTATATGTTCGGGAGGCCTTTGACTGGAGGACCCGAAGTGCTGTATGTAAGGGTTCTCCCAGCCCATGTCCCTCCACCCCTTCCCGCCCAACCGCCCTCCTTCGTTCTGTGGACTGTGCCCTTCTCAGTGGCCTGTGTGGCTGGGGACTCGGGCAGTCCCAGACAGAGAGTCCACTGAGCGAGGGAACCCAAAGGACTGCCCCAGCTCCGGGGAGAGCACCGCTCAGCTACGGGCCACAAAGTCTCCCCAGCACGCACTAGCTTGGACAAGTCACCCAACTCTCCTGGTCCTGTGCTGCTTCAACCGTAAAATGAGAAAATCGAACTCTGTGACCTCTCAGGCTCCTGTCTGCTTACCTAAGATTTTTTTTAACAACACATGAACTGACATGAAAATGGGATGACATAATCTTGAGGAGGGCAAATAAGTAACTACTGAATACTCTGAGTGCCTACCACCTGCCTGGAACTTTTTGTAAGCACTTTACATGAATGACTTTATTTAATTCCTAATATCATCTTAATTTTAAAGAAGAGAGAACCAAGGCACAGAGAGGTTGAGTGACTTGCCCAAGGTCACACAGCTGCCAAATAGCAGAGTTAGGATTTGAACTCAGGCCGTCTATACCAGAGCCAAGTCTCCTGATGTCATGATGTCATTCATCTTCCTCAGCAATGTGTATAAGGAAGGGTATATATACGCCAGGTGGTAGGCAGCTGGACAAGCAGTGACTACACAGTCAGGTTAGGAAGCTCAAGAGCTCAGAAAGAGGGAGAGACAGTGAAGGTCTTAAGAAGGTGTGAGGTCAAGGCCCACAAAAGCAGAGAAGGGAGTGACAGCCCTCTTCCTCCCTCTGCCTTCTGAATGGTTTGCCTGGCCCCAAGAATAATGACAGTGTCTCCCTCCCCTGTCAGGCTGAGATCTCCCCATGGAAAGGAAGCGTCTCCCTGGTCGACCCTCAGGGGCGGCCGGCTCGCACCTTCCCTCTCTGTGCTTGGCACAGCCTTTCCCGCTCTGCAGATCTTTGCACCCTGGAGGGCTGTGGTCACCTGGGAGGGGTCCTTTCCATGCTGTCTTTCTGAGCTCTCCCCTTTCTCTGACAGGCAGCCCAGGCAGCTCCCTGGGGCCAAGGCCTCTTCCTAGGGCCAGGCGTGCAGGTAGGGCATGCTGAGTGTCTGAGCCTGTTCCCCTCTTCCCGACCTCACTCCCACAGGCCATGGAATTATTCGCGGCCATCAGGGACGCCCTCATCGGTCGCCTCAGACAGCTTCCCTGGATGAATAAGGAGACCCGGGAGGAGGCCCAGGACAAGGTCAGGCCAGGTGTAAGGGCCAGTGTGGGAGCGGTGGGGGGTGGTAACAGTAGTGGGCCAAGCCAGATGGGGATTGGAGGAGAGCGCCAGAAGCCAAGGGCGCTTGCCAAGCGTAAAGGCCAGTGTGCTGCACACGCAGCCTGGAGACAGCAAGGAAGGCCGGGCAGGGAGGCCAGCAGGAGAACTTGCCTCCAGTGGACTGGGCACAGCTGGGCTCCTACCACCTTTGTGTCTCTCTCCAGGTCGCCCAACTGCAGGTGGAGATGGGGGCCCCAGAATGGGTCCTGAAGCCAGAACTGGCCAGACAAGAATACAGCGATGTGGGTCCCCGAGCTTGCCAGCTTTTCTCAGTCCTTGCCTTCTGTCTCCTCACTTCACTAGCCCTCCTGAGCATCTGCTGGGCAATCGGTTTCTCCGGGTGATTCTAACCAACCCCTTCCTTGCCCTGGTGCCGGCCAGGCTTTCTGGGGCAATGTCCACCAGACGTCTTGCTGGCAAAAGAATGGAACCCTTTCAGGTCATGATGTGCACGCACACATGCCTGCGTGCGTCCCATGACTTGCCTGAGTGTGTCTATCTGTGTGAATATGTGTAAAGCCCGTCTGCCCCGACACGTGCTGATGCCACTGGGCTGGCCTTTGCTGATCTGCGGATGCCTGTGTGTCAGGGCTCGCTTGTTTGTGTTCGGATGTATCCATCAGCATAGGTCAGTGTGCGTCTCTATTTGTCTCTGTGTACTCAAGTCATCTCCTCCCTCCTCCCCAGATACAGCTTGGACCCAGCTTCCTGCACTCCGTCCTGAGCTGTGCCCGATCCCTTCAAGCTAGAATTGTCCGGAGCTTCTTGCAGCCTTTGCCCCATCACAGGTGTGAGAGCAGGGGAGACACGGACACCCCATCCCAAGATACCCACCCGTGATTACGAGGAACGGAAGCCAGGCCAGGACAGGGGCAGTAGTTGGGAAGGACGTGTATGTCTGGGGATGGGAGGGCAATAAATGGTGGTACTTGTATATATGTGCTCTTTCCCCAGATGGAAAATGTCCCCCTGGGCTGTCAACGCGTACTACTCAATACCTGACCATGTGGTGGTCTTCCCGGCAGGACTCCTCCAGCCCCCGTTCTTCCACCCTGGCTACCCCAGGTACGGGCGATTCTATGAGGGCGGGCAGAGAGTCTCCCCAGCGGGGTTGGCAGGTGTTATTTTAATATGATAGGTAGGACTTGTGGTTGGAGAATTGAGGTAAAAAATGCTGAAGGCTTCTGGGGGTAAGACGAGCCCCTGTCTGCTAGAGCCGTGAACTTTGGCGCTGCTGGCAGCATCATGGCCCACGAGCTGTTGCACATCTTCTACAAGCTCTGTGAGTAACAGGGCCACCGGGAGGTGGGGCACGGGGAACCCAAGGGAAGGCCCCAAGGGAAGCCTGGTGGGGAGAGGGAGATAATTCTAGGCCTCTGGGTGGGACCGTCCTGGAAACTCAGCATTGCTCCTGGGAGCCAGGTCAGTCTGTGGCACCCCCCACATCTGCACCCCACAAGCACCACCTCTCACCTGTGCACCCTCTTGCCCCATTTTCAACAGTGCTCCCTGGGGGCTGCCCGGCCTGTGACACCCACGCCCTGCAGAGGGAGCTGCTGTGCCTGGAGCGCCATTATGCTGCCTTCTCATCGCATGGCAGAAGCTTCTTCAATGGTTCCGGAACATTCCTGGAGAATGTGGCGGATGTGGGCGGGCTGGCCATCGCACTGCAGGTAGCTCACAGGCCAGGGGCTGCCATCTGTTTTCACTGGCAGGCTGGAAACCCTGCCCGCAAGGTTTCCTTCCAGCGTCCCTCACACAAACAGAGTGGCATAGCTTTCTGCCCTCATGTCCCCCCCAAACAGATGATGACTTGGGGATCCCCCTCCCACCCTGTAAGTCCCCATTTCCTAGGCCATCTATAGGTCTGCTGGCACGTACCCTTTCCTCTGGCCCAGACCAACGTGTCAGGCTGAACCAGTGAAGAAGGCCAAGGACTGGCTCTGGGTCCCCTGTGGAGGGCAGAGGACTTCCAGGTGGCCTCAGGTCTGGAGGCTTAGGGCCACTCTCCACCCCATGCCAACCCTGTCCAGGCATATGACCAGAGGCTGTTTTGGCATTACGGGGAGACCACCCTGCCTAGCCTGGACCTCAGCCCCCAGCAGATCTTCTTCCGAAGCTACGCCCAGGTAGGCAGCGCCCACCTCCCCCCAGAGCTTGCTTCATAGCAGACACCAACCCTAACGCTGAAGCCCAGAGAGCCTCCCCTCCCCCGGCCTCCCTCCCACGTGCCCCAGCCCTCTGCCACAGATGTCCCCACTGTCCTCCTTCCTCACTCCCCCTCGGAATCATCCTTCAGATTACCACATGTTCGTCCACCAAATTCAGCTCCCCACCCCTCTCAAAATGTAAACAAAACTCTATTCCCAGGTCTCTCCATGAGATGAGCCCAACTTTTTTCTTCTCTCATGCCCTCAAACTACAGATGCCTTAAAAATGAACCTGCCACAGGCTGACCATATACACGCTCCTTTTCAGACACCCCAGCCCCAAGCACGGTGCCAACTTGACATAACCCCTTATGCACCCCATGCTGCCTAGATGACCCAGTCCCCAATTCCTCAGCACCCTGAAGCCCTCCTCCCAGAGCTGCTCCATCAGGCCTTGTCTTCCAGTCACTGACAGACGGTGTCATTACACAGCCAGGCCGTCCCTCCGATCCCTATGGCCAGATTAGATGACTCACAAATGGCAGATCCTTCAAGCGGCCCTTGAAGCACTTTATTCCCTGTCCCCACTCTGTCTGCCTTTCCCAGTCACCCCGTGTTACCAGACCAGCCTTGTCCTGCACACCCCGCTCACAACCGGCCCTCATCCCTCCTTAACCCTCTTCCCACCCAGGCGATGTGCAGAGGGCACAGCTCCCAGGACTCCCAGTGCACGCACAGCCCTGGCCCCCTTCGAGTCCATGGGCCCCTCAGCAACACCCCAGCCTTTGCCAGATATTTCCGCTGTCCACGTGAAACCCTCCTGAACCCTTCCAGCCGCTGCCACCTCTGGTAAGCTGGCTGCTAAAGAGGCCACAACACAGATGTACCAGCATCTCCCTGGCACGATGCACGGAATCAGGGCAATAGCTCCTTTCCCTGTCCGTTCCAAAAATAAAAGCTGGCACTTGGCTTCTGCCTGTCCCTTAATGACTCTTTCCTGCTAGGTTCTATGGCTGGAAGTCAGAAACGGTAACAGGGAAAAATGCCTAGAAGTCAGAAAAGATAAGAGGGGGAAAATGCCAAAAATATCCCATAGACAAAAGAAAAAGGAAGAACCAAGGATGGTGAGCGGGTGGGTCTGAAGGTTGGGCAGTTAAACAGCCCAGCTGGAGACACAGGGCTTGGGTCTCAGCTGTTCCCAATTGTTTTCAGGATTTTATTGCTGTTTTGTTATCTCTGCCTCCTCCCTCTAATCTGCTGTCCTGAACAAAGCCAGGAGAGGTGTAGGAGAGAGAAGGACGCAGGTTTGCCGTCTCAGAGCGCAGGGAGGCAGGCGGGCGGTGGGGATAGCAGCTGACACGGCTGCTGCTCCCTGGGACACACTGGAAGACGGAAGACGAGCAGGAGGCAGCGTGTGAGTGTCCTTTGGGGGCAGATGGGGGAGGGAGCGTCAGTAGGTGATCAGGAAGCGAAGATAGGAATCCAGGTCCTCATCCAGGAACCCGGCCACCACCTCGGCGTCAATGTCCCTCATAAAAAAATCACGACGCTGGCCAGACTGAAGCAGAAGGCTAAGTGGAAGATGTGGTTGAGGACAGCTGCCGTCTCGGATGGCCTGTCCTCCTCTTGCTGGGCCATGTCCATCACCTGCCACGTCTCGCCCACCGAGGAGGCCACAAAGTGCTCTTCAAACTGCTCCCGATTCTGGTCTGGAACAGGGAAGAGGGGCGGGGACTGACAGCCTGACCCTGACCTGTCCCCACCCTGACCCTGACCTGAACCGGATGAGGAAGAAATTAGAGTAGGACAAAAAGTTGGGGCCTCGGGCTCTTGGCCCGATTGCCCATATCCCTGGCCTTGACCAGAAAGGTGACGCTCCTGCGGGAGGTCTTTTCTGGTCTGTGTCCAACCACAGCCGCACCTCAAAGGCACACATGCCATTCCTAAGGCTCGCTGCCTCCTCCAAAGCGTCCCACCATTCAGGGAGTCAGGCACCACCATGAAGTGTGAAGGACACTGAAGGCCCTCTGCCCGGCACACGCACCGTGCTCACACGCACGGAAGCCGCGAGCAGTGTCAGCCGGCCTGCGCTGTGCCTGACGCTATCAATTCAGGCTGTAACTGCAGGGGGCTGGAGTCATCTCCCACTGCCTGAGCCCAGCTCAGATCCCATCTCGCCTACCTAGTTACCTGGGGCCTGACTGCAGACAGACCCAGCCCTCAGCCTCCAGGTTCCCCCTCTTCTCTACCCACCTGGAGAAGGTGTTTCTTCTTTCTGGCTCGTCTCCTCTGGGCCTGGGCTCCCCTCATTCTGAAGCTTCACCCCCTTTGTCCGCAGCAGCAGCAGGATGGTGACCAGGAGCGCTGCCCTGCAGAGCTGGGAGCCCAAGGCAGGCATGGGCCTGGCTCCCTCTGCCTGTGGCCCTCCCCGCACCCCAGTGCCCAGCAGGCTCCCCCCACCTGCCGCCCCACCTCGCCCCAGCCCTTACCCCTTCTCAGCACTCTCTTCTCCTCTTCCCTTCCATGGGATCTCTGACTTCACGCACTCTGTGACATCACAGCCGTGGGCCTGACCATTCCAGCTCACCAGAGTGTTCCATTGCCAGGCAAGAGAGTGGAGCGTAGCCAGCAAGGGTGGCAGAGGCTTCTGGAATGACTGGCCTACAGTCACTGCAGTGGGCCATCTTGTAGCCAGCAACAGACATGACTTAAGAGTTTGCAAAGCACATTCACATCCACTGGATCATTAGATGCACATAGCAACCAGGACTCCAAGTGACAGCATTCTCATACCCATTGCATAGACGAGAAGAAATGTCTCTCTCAATCCCCCAAACACTAAGGAGCAGAGCAGGACTCTTGATTATCTCTTTTAATTCTAAACATAATGTCTTGCCACTATGCCATGCTGCCTTTCTCTAAGAAGCGTGATTTGTGTAGGGTAAGGTCCAGACCAGATGTAGAAGTCAGGACCCTCAGGTCCTGGGTGCGAGCTGCTGCTCCACAGGTACCGTGGGTCTGCCAAGGAGCGAGGATGGGGAGGGGCACAGGGAGGGCTGGAAAGGACACGTGCTCTGTGTGTGCACCTGTATGTGTGTGTGAGAGGGACAGACAGGGACAGAGACAGAGAGACAAAGAGAGCCGGGGACAGGAAGAGACAGAGTGACAGAGTGCATAGAGAGAGAAGTGGAGACCATTCTCTCATCTCTCCTCATCCTCCCCTAGCCTTCTCCCCTTCCTAGCCTTTGTCCTCTTGTACCACCAGCCTGGAACACCCTCTTCTGTCATTTTACAGCTTCCTGTCCTCTTAGACACAGAGAAAAAGTTGTTAGAGACTCATCCCTAAGCTCCTTGTTTGGTGGAAGGAGTTAGAGTCCGCAGAGGAGACACAGCATGGCAGGAAGTCAAGGATCCCACATAATGGGTTTGGAAAAACCCTGCCTCAGTGCCCCAATGGCCCTCCTGCCCATGAGCCTGGCCAGCACAAGCCTGTTGGTGGTAACTGGCTGTCGGTAATGACCAACATCTGCTCCTCAGAGCGGAGCTGGCTGGGGGGCTGTGGGTTAGGGGAGGCAGAATGAAGGCCCCTTTTGGAAAGCCAGAAACAGACACAGAGGCCACAAGACACAGGACGATGCTAAGAGAGCATAGCACATGTGAACCATCATTCCCGGTCACGCCACTCCTGCCCGTCGTGCACACCAGCCCTGAAACATGCACGTGCGGTGCAAGGGCATGTGCGGAGACATGTACCCTTCCTGCAAGAGGGAAACTGCAGAAATGAAAACACGTGAAGTGGTTCCTTCCCGTGGAGGCCACCCATGCTAGCAGACGTTCCCACGTGGATACTCTCCCACACATGGCAAACGCCTCTTCCGCAGGTCCTGGAGATCCAAGCCAGGTGATGGGAGACTGGGGAGTGGTACGGGAGGTTGCTTGAAGGTGAAGAAAGATTCAAGGCCTTGGGTGACTCTGTTCACCCCCACCTTGTACTCACTGACCTGACACCCAGACAACAATGCTTGAATGGAAAAAAATCACCAACCTCCTCCTGCCTGTTTTGGGGGAGGAGCCTCTTGGTTCTCAGGCAAAAAGCGATGCCATCTGCAGCTCTGTGGGTTTGGGCAGGGAGGGTGGCCAGGGGTGTGGGGCATCGCCCCAGGGGCAGGCTGGAGTGGAAAGAACTGGGTGGCACTGACCGCCACTATTTCCATTTCCTCACCGCCACCCGCCCGGCTCCCAGTGTCATAATAGATGCAGCCTTGCAGGCAACCAGGAATAACCTTAAGCATTTTTTTCGTATTACAAAAGTGTAAAATATAAAAAAGTACAAAAAACCAAAAAAAGCTGATCATTCCGCCATCCAGTGATGATCAGCATCAAAGTTTTAAGGTGTAGTATCTGAATCCTTTTCCTAGATGCCTGTGGCCATGTGGGGTGGGAGCGTATTTCTTAAAAATTGGAAATCCAGGTATTATTTTTTTCTCCTCCTCCTTATCACTTCGGAATAAGAGGTTGGGCTGCTTTGATGCACAGGGACTCTGGGGCCTGACAGTGCAGTGAGATGCCTCCAACCCAGTTCTCCTCCTGGTCACCCAGGAAGCATCACAGACTCGCCCATCCTGGGGGGCCGCAGAGAGGATTTTGCAGGTGTCCTTTCTGCAGAAAGCTGGGAGAGGACTGAGAGGAAAGAGAGGGGAGAAAAGGAAGACTAGGATGGGGCTATTGAGTGTCACAAAGAGGTGGGGGTGTGGGTAGGGACAGGCGAGGAGAGACTCCAAATCTCTGGCCTACTAGCCAGGAGAGGTGGGACACCTTGGTCTGTGCCCGTCCCTCTGAAGAGAGCGGTGAGGCAAGGAGGGAGAGCGAGAGGGTGAGAGGGTAAGGGCCTGGGGATGGGGCCTGAGCATCCGGCCCTCCTCCTCCCTCCTGGACCCACAGACAGTGCCCTTGGTGGCAAGTCCCGGCTCACCTGCTCTGTGCGGCTCTGACCGGGCCAGCCTCTTCCCGCGCCAGCCCCTTCCCACCCCACCCCCTCCAGGATCAGCTTTATGGGCTGCTGTTTCCTTGGCAGGTGCTCTCTTCCTGGGCCTGCCCTGCTTATCGGTGCATCTACAACCCCCACCTCAGCCTTATCGCTCCCTCCATCTCCTTAGACTGGAAGTCATTCTGCGCTGCCCTGACCCCTGGCGAGGCACAAAAATGCCCCACAAGTTGAGCCCTCCCCTCTCCTGGGTGAGAATACGATTCTCCCTCGGGCACCTCCTCTTTTTTATTTATTTTCCTTTCAAGTTTTGTCCTTCTCTAAAGGTTATTTAGTCCATCCCTCAATCTCTGGAGGAGAGCTCTTACCATAAAAGAAGGGGGCAGTCCCCTGCCCATGAAGACCCCCAAGGGGAGGGTCCCAGTGTACCTTGCCCTGTTCTCTCACTTTGTAGACAAAAGGCTCCCGGGAAGCAACAAGGTCTGGAGAGTGACTTGGAGCTGAGACCCCCTTCAAAGCCAGTTCCAGCCTTGCTACTAGCTGTGGGGCTTGGGGCCATCACACCCTTTCTCTGTGCTGTCTTCTCATCCAGAAAACAGAAAACCCCTCCCTGTTCCCGTTTACCGCATAGGTCTATTGGGTGACTGCAATTCAACAGCATTGATTTGAAAACAATCAGGTACACAGTAGGTCCCCTCTTATCCTCAGGGGATTCGTTCCAAGACACCCAGAGGGTGCCAGAAACCGCAATAGTACCCAACTCTATATATGCTATGTTTTTTCCTATACAAATATACCTATTATAAAGTTTAGTTTGTAAATTAGGCACAGTAAGAGATTAACAACAATAATAACAAAATGGAAAATTATAACAATATACTATAAGTTATGTGAATGTGGTCTCCTCTCTCTCTCTCGCTCTCTCTAAGCATCTTAGTGTACTGTAGTCACCTGTTTTCGAACTGTGGCTGACCTCAGGTAACTAAAATCTTGGACAGCGAAACTGTGGATTCGGGGGACGAGTTAATGAAATGACACATCACTGTCTTATCTTTACACACTCCTCAGTGCTGTCTCATTTCTGGAAAGAGTCCCAAATGTGGAACCATGATATCTTTGTCCTCTGCCTTTGCTCTGCTCCTGCTGTTCAACCTCCACAGAAATGCGGGGCCCTGGGGGATCCTCTGAGCTGCATCCCGGGTGTGTGAGAGCTGGCTCAGCTCTGCAGGCTCTATGGAGGACAGAGATGACCGGGAGACCGGGGTACACAGGAAGCTGGGAGAAGCAGCCCATGGGGCCTCGTGAGACCCCCTGCGGAGGAAGGATGGGCAGGGCGTGAGCGCCGTGACACCTGCTTTCCGGATGCTCCCATGAGACAGTGTGATTGTTACCCCAAGTTTGCAGGTTAGGAGACTGAGGCTAAAAAGCTCACCTAGCTGTTCGTAAGAAGTAAGAGCCAGGATTTAAACAAGGATCTGCCGGATTCCAGAGCTGGAGTCCTTCATGTCCTGCTCTCCCGCACCTGACTAACTATGTGCCTTGTTTGTGGACCCAGCCTCCAGGCTCTGTCCTGATCCCTTTCTGAATTCCTCTGCCCCACCCGAGGCCTCTCCCAGTCTCAGCCACCCCAGCCCACTGCACGGAACCTTCCCTTCCTTCTCTCAGGTGGCAATTTTCCCTGGGCTTCAGCTCTACAAAGTGCTCCTTTCCCTCCAGGAAAACCACCTCTCCGCAGGCAGGGCGGCCAGTCCCTCAGTGTGTGCTCACACACACACACACACACCCTCCGCAGCCACACGCTGCACACTGCATGCACAAGTCACGTGAGAGATACACTCATTCAGAGTCCCAACCCCAAACAGACCCCACCTCCTCCTCAGTCGCTGCCATCCGAGACCTGTTCCTTTCATCACATTCCTTAGCCCGCCAGCGCCTGCGAGGAGAAGACATGGGGGCTTGTCCACCCAAGGCAAAAGGGCCCTGCCTCCAACCCCAGAGACCTCTGCTCTCCTGGCTGTTCAGAGAACAAGACTGGGACCAGCACCTGGACCAGGCTTACATGCTGCAACAGAAAAGGTAGGATGCCCACGGCACCGGTGTCTCCGTCACCCTGGTCCTCAAGCCCTCTGATGCACATGGGCCGTTTTCCTAGTAGGCAGCCTAGAGTTCAGTGCCAGTCGCTTGGACGCACCCTTCCCTGCCAGCCCACCCACTGCAAAACCTCAGCCGGCCCCTCTTAATAGTGGTGGAGGCAGGTGGCTTTGAGCCACATGGAGAGACCTTGAGTGTAGACACGCTTCACAACCACAGGGCAGCATGACAGCTAAGGCTCTAACCCACCTATCTTGTTGAAGGGGGAGTGAGGGGATCAAAAGGGACCAGATGAAGAAGCCAGGGTGTGGGGTGGGGTGGCAGGCAAGGGCCGACGGCCGGGGAAGGTGTAATCCCATCCTATGGGTGGTAGAAGAAAGAGAAGCATTACCGTGAGTTTGAATGAGAGCCGACTGCGATTGCAAGGGAAAGGGGGAGGTTTGTTCCTGACACCTGGAGCCAACCAGCTGAAGGGGGCATCCCAGGTGACATTGGAGGTTCCTGAGTTCAATTCATCTATCTTTGTAGAGCCTCAGGTCTGCTGTGTGCGGTGGGGTGCTGGGTCCTGGGGACACGCAGGGAGCTCTCAGGGGAGCTCTGGTTCCTGTGGGGCTGGCATACCTGGGGGTGGATCATTTTGAGGCTGAGCCCTTCAGTGCAGCCCCAGGAAGAGTGGTGGGGCAGGGACACATCCCTCAGCCGGGGGGGTGGGGTGAGCAGACGTCAGCAGTGCAGTCCCCTCCCCCAGCCCCTGTGCTAAGGAAGAGCCCTGTGCTTGGTGCGGTGTCCTGCTGGCCTTGTCTTGAAATTTTTGATCATTTGGAACAGGGGTTCCTGCGTGTGCAGTTTGCACTGGGCCTGCCCCAAGTGCCTCGAGCCCTCCCACTGGCAAGGCCCTCTGCTTCCCTCCCACCCCATCCAACCTGCGATGAGACTTTGGACCTCCCCACCCCTGCTTTAGAGTGGGACCCAGTGGTCTGACAGGTCTAACACAGGTCTAACAGAGGAGCAGTGGGACCAGGGGGCCAGAGAGGCAGGGGCTTTGTGCAGTGGCCTCAGGACAGGGGTGAACTTGGAATCCCAGCCATGGCTACCCCACACTGCTCAGGGACATGTGGCTCCCTGGGATTGAGGCCCTGGGTGAGATGGGGCAGGGGATTGAGTCCTTGTTCCCCATCCTTCCCAGGGGCACTACCCAAAAACAGACCTGGCCAACCTTTAGATAAAATGCCTCTTTTAAAAATAAGACACTTTGTACCCCTGGGGCTCCTGGGGCTATTGGAAGAGAAGAACTTGGAATGGGGACACCATAGCAACCAATGTCAGCCCGTCTGCTCGGTTCCCCCAGCCAGCACATCCCTGTGCCTAGCAGGACAGGCTCCAGCTTTTATCTCTTGGTCAGTTCCAGTCTGGGTACTGGAGAAACAAAGATTAACTAAGAGAAGTCCTGTAGGGTGAATATCTCAACCCACCTTCTCCCTCACTGAGAAGCCCAAATAAGCAAGGTATTTTGACCCTTGCCCCTAAGGGTATAATACAAAATAAACAGATTCTCCATACCCCACCCCGGAGCTCTCTACCCTCTGCAGGGCTGTGTATCTAAATAGCCTGAAGGAGTAGTCAGAACTTTAATAGCGCACAAATTCCACAGATTAGGAAAGATTCAACAGTCCTTCCTCCCTCTGTGCTGGTCTCTCAAACTCCCCTTGGCTAAAGAGAGCAGGTTCGGCAGTGCTGGGAGCAGAGGCCTAATGGTGGTGCCCTCTGTCCCACTTGCCCCATCTATGCAGCTCAGATGAATGCAGACAGGCTTAGGACCTCTTCTCAGGGACTCTTGGACCACCCCTTCCAGACCCCAGAGCTCCCTCGTTCAGGTGCCAGACCCTTCCATGAACTGCCTCCCACGCTGAGCTACCCGGCCCGGCCCGTGGGAAGCAGCAGGTGACGCTGATCGCAGGGGAAACTGCTGACACTCTTGCCCAAGTCTGCCCTCGGTCCCATGAGCCCACTAGACACCCCTCTCCAATCCGCCACTGTACACTGTGGGTCACGTTCATCTTAGACGGAGAGCGTCTCTGATCCCCTCTGCTCCTGGCCTCATTCTGACCCTGTCTCTACTGAACTCGTGTTCACTTTCTCCCAGGATTCGAGAGTCTCCACTGCTTCAGGCAGCCAAGGAAAACGACCTGTTTGTCCTTAGGCAACTTATGCTGGACCCAACCTGTGACTTTCGACAAAGAGGTGGGATCTGGGTTTAAGGGGATGGGGGCAGAAGCACCTGCTCCCCCAACCCCTACCCCAGGACTCAAGAATTTTCACAATGGGGCCTTAGAGGGTGTCTCTGGAGCTGGGTGCACCTTTCTCGCGGGAGGCTGGGACGTGTCTGACGTCCCCGTCTTACTCCACTTCAGGAGCGCTGGGGGAGACGGCGCTGCACATCGCCGCCCTCTACGACAACCTGGAGGCCGCCACGGTGCTCATGGAGGCCGCCCCAGATCTGGTCCATGAGCCCACCTTGTATGAGCCTCTTTTAGGTAAGCAGGATGCTCATGGATTCTAGGTGGAAACGCTGAGGTGCAGGGTGTGCTGTCGTCTCTTAAAGTGTGCCTCTGAAGGGTGGGCCGGGGTGGAGTGACAGACAGTCAAGAGGAAAACCTCCTCATGGTGGGATAAGGCAAAAGTCCTGGTCCTGGTTCTTAGTGTCTGTGGCTTCTTTGGCCATTAGGGTTTCCTTTCAGTCCTCCTGTGGTCGCCGAAGGACCCACCTGTGTTTCTTTCTCTCATATCAACACAGCAGTGTCTCTCCCGCCCCTGCCGACCCCCCGGTAGCTGAGGGCCAGGTGCAATGAGCAGGGCACTGAGAGACTCACTGCCCTGACCCTGCCAAGCCTGGGGCAGAGCTCTACCAAAGGACCTGTCAGGAACTTCCTGCCCGGGAGGCCAGAGGGTGTCGGGTCCCTGAGAGAACTGGACACAGAGACAGTCCCATGACTGACGACTGTCTCCCGGCCAGGTCAGACTGCACTGCACATAGCTGTCGTGAATCAGAACGTGAACCTGGTGCGAGCCCTGCTGGCCCACGGGGCCAGTGTCTCTGCCAGAGCTATAGGTGCCGCCTTCCGCCGCAGTCCCCAGAACCTCATCTACTTCGGTGAGAGCAGGGCGGGCTGGGAGGACGAGCAGGCGGAGAGGTGGGCAAGGACAGAGGGGACCCTGCTCTCGGCTCTGTCTGCCCAGCAGCTGGGACGGGCAGCCCTTCCAGGGCTTGATTAGGCCAGAGGCCAATCCTCACAGCCCTTCCTCTGGTTCTGCCAGACAAGTGTCCCCAAGACCTGAGCTGAGGTGTCGGAGGGCAGGAGGAGGCAGGCACTTGGGGGACAGGCCCATCCCATCCTGCCGTGCTGTGCTCTCCTGCCATGGATCCCTCTGTGTTCCCAGGGGAGCACCCTTTGTCCTTTGCTGCGTGTGTGGGCAGTGAGGAGATCGTGCGGCTGCTCATTGAGCATGGAGCCAACATCCGGGCCCAGGACTCCCTGGGTAAGAGCTGGGGTGGGGAGGGGAGCTGGCTGTTGCCAGGGGGTGAGGGGAAGGGCTGGGACAGCACTCAGTCCCACCCCAGGTGGGGATGGGGACATCAGGGACTCTAGGCCAGTGGCTCCATGTCCTCCCCCAGGAAACACAGTGTTGCACATCCTCATCCTCCAGCCCAACAAAACCTTTGCC
>CAUYRT010032925.1:0-10177 GCA_963574885.1 Lepilemur ruficaudatus
GAGGCACACACGGCGGAGGGTCCTTCAGACGGCCCCTGCCTCCCACCACATTGTCCCAATGCCCCGAAGTTCTGTCCCCTTTCACCAGGCCTGGGGCTAGGTGGTGAGTGGCCAGGCCTCTGTCGCGATGGCATCGATCTCACGGGGCACCGTGTGACCTGCATGATTCCCAGGCTCCGGTCCACCCCTGCATGTCGGGGCAGGGGCTTGATAAGAGGGGTGCGGGTCACCCGACCACCAAGCGTGGGGCGGGAGGGCCACCGTGAGGCAGGGGGAACAGGGTGGCCCCGCAGGGCTGTGCCTGCTCCCTGGTCACTCGAGGCTGTGCCCGGCGACGAGCAGATCGTCCAGGTCATTTCGTTCGTTAGGGCACAAACGTCCGCCTCTGTTTAGAAGAAGGGGGATCTATTTAGATAGAGGGGGATCTGGCCACCCAAAGTGCTTTCAGCAGAATCCCCCCCTTGCTGTTGTTGCAGGGAGAGGAGGTGCCACGGAGGTGGCCACAGCACAACAGTGACAATGATGAATTCTAGAACGGAGCCTTGTCGCGTGATCACCAAATCAGCTTGCGCACGGCAATGTCAGCTTTCAGTTTAAACCCGACAGGTGATCCCGGATTACTCCCCCCGCGGCAGCAGGACAGGTGACGGCCGCGATAGGAAACCGTGTCGCGTCTCAGAGCCGCTGGGGAATGGATGGGGAGACGGATGAAACAGATAAGGGACAGGGGTCGGCCGCTCTCTGCCGGCAGGTGACGGTGCTCAAGTGACAGCATTCTGCTCCAGGACAACTACACATAAAGCGTCTGACACACGCCAGGAAGAGGCCGTCCTCCACTTTATCCTTTCTAAGATGTTTTGAAAGAATTCCCTCCTAGGCTTACTTAGCATGAATTGTTTGTGAGTGAAGTTCTAGAATCAGTAACAATGCACTAGCAAGAAGTAGGTATTTTTTCTTTACAAAAGGCAGACAGCCGAGTGACACGATCCCCTATCTCCCTGGGACACCAGGCCTCCACGCTAAGCTGCTTAGTTGCCGGCAAAGCAGAAAAACAAACACGAGTTTGAAGGTCGCCGTCATCTGACTTTGCTTAAAAATATCGCAGCTCCACACGAACCCTCTGTCCTGGTGCTCCAGTTCCGCCACTCAGGCCTTGCTTTTCCGAGAGGAAACGTGTTCTCTGTACAAAAGGGGCTTGGGGAGGGGACAGTCGGACACACGGCACAGGGGCCCCGGCCCGAACCAGCAGCCCCTGGAAGGGCTTCGCCCACATCTGGGGGCCTGCCGGGGTTGGCCATGCTGGCTGGCACTCGGGGTCGTCAGAGCCTGGGCTTGGCTGAAGGTCCATGCCGGCGCCCTGCTCTGGTGACCCAGCTCCCTGCAGGGTGCACACGCCGGGCGCCCGGGTCCTGTGGCTGCGCCAAGGGGCTCACAGAGAGGGCGGCTGCAGGTTTTGGTTTTTGCTTCTAATTTCTGAAAGAATTTTGAGAATTTTCATCCCCTTATATACTTTTACTTTGCAACTAAGCCCTGTAATTAGAGCTTTATACAAAGGTGGTGATTTTTGGCCTCATGTAAATATTGATGTTTTCCAAGAAAACCTTTCTGTTCCCCATTTGCATGACTGCGTTTGTGGCTCTGTCTACACCAGCCCAGCCGCCCCCCGGTGCCCCACACCCTTGCCCTCCACGCACCCCAACACCCGCCCAACCCCGGCCGCCCCAACACGCACCCACGGTCCCCCCCCACCCCCGCACCCCTGCACTTCCTGACCTCCCGCCCTGAGTCTCTGGAGCCTCCACTGAGGTCACCCAGGGCCACCTGCTACCTGCCCTCCGATGCCTGTCCCTGCAGTGACCGAGCCCCTCCAGGGCGGATCTGTCTCCTGTGCAGGAAAAGCCCCAGGAACCAGACGCCCTTCTCGGAGGGAACCCACGACCCGTGGCCCCGCACACGGCGGGCGGCATGGAAGCTGCTGGATCCGATGGGACTGCAACGTTGTAAAAACGGACACTCCGATTCTGCTTCCGGTTCGGCCGCACCTGTGCCCCACAGCGGCTGGCCTTCGCCCTGGGCAGGTTGGTCTTTCCTGACGCAATTGGCCTCGTCCAGGGTTTGCGCCCTGGTGGTCTGTGCTCACCCTGAAGGGCTTCTGTGCTCACTCCGGCTCACCTCACTACAACAAAAATCTTTAGAAGGATCAAATTTAAAAATGTATCCTGTGACCGAAAGGTGTTAATAATGTCTCCCGGGTTAAGCTATTCCCACAGCCGTGGGCGAGGAGGTGCGCGGCAGCAGCGCCCTCAGTTGCTTTTGGAACTCCCTTTATGTTCCCCAAGTCAGAAGGTGATCTGAAAAAATAAATTGTAGAAATTACTGGAGTGCCTTCCCAGCTGCCAACTCCATTAGGTTTTCATTCAAGTGTTTTGAAAGCAAAGGGTTAGCGACACTTGACTTGCACAAGGACACCTGGTCATTCTCCACGTCTGGGACGGCTGAGGGGCTGTCCTCATCGCGGTTCATCAAGGGACTGTCATTCTTCCGTGATTCCCTGGCCCCTTGTTTAATCCAGTATACTCTGAGGGAGTCGGGAACACTGAAACGTGAATTTCATTGCTTTTCTTCGGGCCAATTTAACATTTTTTGGTAACGTGCTTTTAGGTCATTAAATATGAAACATCTGATTTCAAATCAAAAGTGTAGTTTATCTCAAACGAGAAGCGGTACAGTTAATCAAAGTATGCTCCTGAACTATCGACACGGTTTTGCCATCTTAACGGTGGCTCGTTCATGTCAGCAGCAGAGAAGGCTGGAGAGCGAGTGGCGATGAAATCAAGAAAGACGTTTCCACAGCTTGTTGAGAATGGAATATGTTTCCTTGCAAGAAGTGGCCCAAAGCCTGGAAGACGTGGTAGTCAGCTGGTGCAAGGTCTGGTGAATACGGTGGATGACAGAGAGTTTCCAAGTCCAGCCTCTGTAGTTTGAGCAGCGTTGTTTGTACGATGATATGTGGTCGAGCTTTGTCTTGCAAGAGGATTGGCCTGTCTCTGTTCACCAGTCTCGGCTGCTTAATCGCCAGCATCCTCATCATTTCATCCAGTTGGGTGCAGTAGACATCGGCTGTGATCGACTGACCAGGTTTCGTGAAGCTGTAGTGTGTAATGCCAGCGCTGGACCACCCAACAGTCGCCATTAGCTTTTTTGATGAATATTCAGCTTTGGACTGTGTTTCGGCACTTCATCTTTATCCAGCCATCGTGCCGAATGCTTGCGATTGTCAAAAAGAATCCATTTTCATCACATGTCACAATACGGTGTAGAAATGGTTCGCCTTTATGTCGTGACAGCAAAGAAAGGCAAGCTTCGAGACGATTTCTCTTCTGACACTCTTTAATTCACAGGGAACCCATCTACCCAGCTTCTTTACGTTGCCTATTTGTTCCACATGGTCCAACATTGTTGGAAGAGTAACAACACACCTTGCTGCTAATCCACACGTGGGTTGAGATGGATTCGCTTCCACCAGCTTTCAGCTCATCATTATCCACCTTGGTCTCAGGTCGCCCACGTGGCCCATTTTCAAGGTTAAAATCACCAGAATGAAACTTCTCAAACCATCGACGTGCTGTGTGTTCATTAGCCACATCCTTCCCAAACACTTCGATGATATTTTGAGCTGTCTGCACTGCATTGGTTCCACGATGGAAATCATATTTGAAAATAACACAAATTTTTTACTTATCTATGGTTTCACAAAAATTGCTCTAAAACAATGTGAAAGATAATCACAAGGCAAAGCATGCATATGCAAGACTGAGCGTGCACCTTCCCAATAAAGGGAAAACAAGAAGTGTCAGAGTGAAACGTCAGCTGTATCAACTGTCAAACTTAGCACTTAGGGGAATCGGACATTTCATACTTACCGACCTAAATACTATACCATTTTTTAAAACATATTTTCATTGAAACCTTGGAGTTGCAGATTTAGTTCATTCTATTTATGGCAGACGTCCTCCGTGTAACCTAATCCTCCTTGTCAAACCAGTGAACCAAATTAGAAATATTTTCTGTCAGAAAAAGTCTGACCTACTTTTTCAATTGAAATAAACGTTGGCTTGCTTTTCCACACGTTAGAAAAGAAAACCCCAAAAAATAAATCGTAGAACACATAAATTACTGAAGGCAATAAAGTCATGATTTAAAACATGTATCTAATATAATTATGACCTATTGTATAGTATGACTTTAAAAGAAAATGAGTCTACACACTGCTTTTCTGCATTATAACATTTTAATGAGCCACGTAGGTCAATGTTCAGATGATGTATAAGTGAGGGCGTGTGTACGTGTGTTTATGGAACACTACTGCCAGGAGCTCAACACTAAATAAAAATCAAGTACAAAATTCATTTAAAACCTCTCCCCCATTAATTCTGGTAAGCGTCTTAATCAAGGTTTCCTTTGTGTCCAGTGAAGAAAACGGATCTATTGCTAAAAACGAGTAAGTCCAGCGGCTGGCACAGCGTCATGTGTGTTTGCAGTGTTGAGGGTACTGGGTTCATCCACAGAAGACAAGAGCAAGGAGCAGACAGGCAGGTGGCCCGTGAGACACTGGGCCTGGGTAAGCAGGTCGCCACCTGTGAGAGGAGGGCAGGGAGGGCCGGAGGGACTCTCAATATTCACAATACATTCAATATTCATGAGACACCCAATATTCATGAGATACTCAATATTCATGAGACACTCAATATTCATGAGGCAATATTCATGAGACACTCAATATTCATGAGACAATATTCATAATACACTCAATATTCACGAGACTCTCAATATTCATGAGACAATATTCATAAGACACTCAATATTCATGAGACAACATTCATGAGGCCGGACAAAGTACCTGCCAGCTGTTGATTTCCATTCTGGCCCTACTGTTTTCTGCCTGGACCAAGCAGATAAAAGGCCTGATGCATTTCATCTAGTAGAGTAAGTCGAATTCTCAATTTAATTGGTTTTAACATCTTATAACAGATTTTTATAAAGATTAACATAAGATCTTTGATATGTTCATCCTACTTGATTTTTATTAATTTTAATTTTTCTGTGTTATTGGTTGGATTATTCAAAAATGGATGTTTACTCCTCTACCCCAACAGACAAACTCGCAGGCCCCCATCACACTGACGTCCTCCAGACTTTAAATCCTGGGTTGTGAAGGGCTCGTGTTCTCTTTGACTTTGGCTTTTTAAAAACCACCACAAAGTTAGCAATCTACTGGTCACTTTTACTTCACAAACCTCTTGCAAGATTTTCTAAACTTTGTTTCTCAATTTAGGCATCTCATCCAAAACCGCGTTCCACGTGGCTCTTGGCGTGGCAGAGCTCTGGGACGTTGTGAGCCTGAGGACTGAGTTCTGATGAACTCGGCAGGTGCTGATTAACTGTCTGCGGCAAGACAGGCGTGTGCAGTGAGCAGCCGCGAGCAAACCGACGTCTCCCACCCCACAGCACCTCCAGTTCCTGGGAGGACAAACAGGTGCAGGTTTTGTCGGCGTGGCGTCAGGAAGAAAACTCAGGCAGCAACGCAAGAGTCAGCTGGTGCGTAAAGTACTTGTTTCCCCAAAGTATGTGTTTAAAACGACTCTCTGAGGAAGTAAATGATTGCAACTTTAAAAAATCTTCCTAGCCGGGCGCAGTGGCTCACGCCTGTAACCCTAGCACTCTGGGAGGCTGAGGCGGGCGGATCGCTCAAGGTCAGGAGTTCGAAACCAGCCTGAGCAAGAGTGAGACCCCGTCTCTACTATAAATAGAAAGAAAGAAATTAATTGGCCAACTAAAAATATATAGAAAAAATAAGCTGGGCATGGTGGCACATGCCTGTAGTCCCAGCTACTCGGGAGGCTGAGGCAGGAGGATCGCTTGAGCCCAGGAGTTTGAGGTTGCTGTGAGCTAGGCTGACGCCACGGCACTCACTCTAGCCCGGGCAACAGAGTGAGACTCTGTCCCCCCCAAAAAAAAAAAAAAAAAAAAAAAATTGCCTCGTTGACTCATAACAGATCATCAGGTTAGTTTTTGATGTGTAAGAATGGTATGAAGCAGAGAAGTCTCTTGGAATAAAAATCATAGTGCTTTGATTTTAAAATGTATCTACACATGTGACCACTATGTGACTAAAAAAATCTCTAGTTTATATTTTACATAAAATAATGCTTCTTGGATTTCATGAACAAAACTGCTAGACTTCATTAACACAACATATATAGTGAAAATGTAATTTCATCAACAGAAGACACAAAAATTATGTCAAGTCTCCACGTGAGATATCCTTAAAGGCCGATCCACAACTCTAAATGTGAGCACTGATATAGTAATAACACCATGCCAGCAGAGGAACCCTCTCCACATGTTACATCCAGGCAACAAGTGGTGTTGGAATTTTAATTCCTTCCAAAAACATATGGCAGCTGGCATCGAAGGCCATCTGTAGTTGTGGAAGTTATTTTAAAAGTTCATTCAAAATAGGCTGTATAAATAAGGTGGTGTTTTTCCTGACTCCGTGGGTCCTAGTTTTTTACAATGTTCAAATTGCATATGTTTTATTAAGCAACCTTTCATAGGAAATGTAATACAATAATGTCTTTGACGTACTTAGGATATCATCAAAAAGTAGGTTAATCTGCAGCTGCAATTAGGTTTTGTTGTATTTCATTATAGCTCTAATAATATGTTTCTTTAGTGTGCACCCATTTATTTCTCTATGAAATATATTTTCTTATTGAAAAAATATTTTTCCAAATCTTATGGAATTTTCTTGATAAGTTGCAGTTGCCTACACAAGAAGGATGATTAAGTACTATATCAATGAGCGTTATTATCATAATGTAGATAGGTTGTCTCTACTTTATGAATTAAGTAAGTTTTGGTAAAAACAATATCCCTTCCTTTACCATGTTTTAGCACATTAAAAAGTGGTATAGAGTTTCATTTGCACAGAATCACAAAAAGCATAGTCCTTCCTTTTTAGTTATACAAATAAAAAAACCACATGATCAGGAACTTCAATCCTGTTGGAACACAGTTTGTTTCCTTTTCTTTCACATTATCTATTTAAAATATCAGCAACAGACCTATTACGAGCATTTAAAGCCATTCTAAAGGTCTCACAGCTGCCCAGGCATATTTGGGTCTCCCAACGGTAATATAATCCCATTTGATAATATATAGCAGTGTAATATATTTCCCGTTTGACTGCAATATTGGGGGGAAATCAACCTTAGTTGATTTACTGTATATTTTGTGCTGAAACCATATGTGTAAAGAAGAAAATAGCTGTCCGGGTGACTGAGGATCTCAGCCCTTTTTATAGGGATTAAATCCTGCACATGGCTGATATCCAGACACCTGGGGCATATCAGCAAATCTTAGAGTCCTGGGTACAGCAGGGTGTTATGGATGGAGTGGTAGGAAGGACATCGAGGTGAACAAATATTCAGTGGAACATGGGCTCATGTTCTGGTATCACTGGAGAGACCAGCCGGACTCCCTGGGCAGTAGAAAACCTTATTCTGCATTCCTGTAGGCAAGGCTCTTGAGGATCAGCTGAAAATAATCAACCAATAATTATCACTCAGTGAGTGTGAATAATATTAGGAGCTATAGTTTTTACTATTCACCTGTAGGAGATATATTTCATCTTCAATAGAAACTCTTTTAAATAATCTTCACTTGGAAAAAGTCACCAGATTACCAGAGATTCTCCAACACCTCCAAAATTTACTGAGTTTTGCCCTCATGCACGCTTGAGGAAGTGCACTGCTTTTTCTTAAGCCTGGGCATCTGTTTCCACTGGTTGAATTGATTGCTAAGAGTCAGCTGTATTCATTCCCAAGTTTATTTCAGTTGCCTTTTTTATTGTAATTGCATAAGTTAGTATAAAATGGGAATGTGACAAGATCTGTCATTTCTACAAAAACCAAGTAAACACTATACAACCGCTAAAATAATGAGGTTGCTAAGAAATGCAAAATTACTGTTTGGTTAGGTGTCAAGATGCTGTAAAAGATTGGACGAAAAAAAAATCATGAAAATCATGGACTTTCTACTTACTTGGCAAGTATCTTTAAATTATTGTTGTTTTAAAGATATCCAAACTGATATTAATCATAGATGATGCATTTTGGATATGATTTATGTGAAAATGGTGATGGGCTCTTATCAAAAGGGCTTTGCATGACTTTAAAATATGGGTGAATGAATGGACGTTTATATGCTTTAGGTTGAAATAAAATACTCAAGGTTATATATTATTTGCTTTATGATTCTCCAATTTAATTTTTTAAATTTATCAGCCAACCATTAGCCAATTAGAAATTCTCTAAGGAGCATCTTCTGCACTCTATCCAGGTAGGTCACTGTGGATCCCTTTGGGATTATTGGAGGAAATGTTTCATGGGAGCTCTTGCGTAGGGAGAACTGAGATGCTGGGTGGTCTCTGGACTCTCTTCTCCCACCACGTCAGGTGGAATGGTGTGAACCTTCCCCAAGGTAGCTGAATGGTCAGAGAGCTTTGGAGGTATGTGGCAAATCTACCAGTAGTTTTCTCATTCTTCATCATATATAATCCCAAGCTTTCTAGAACCCAGAAGAGGTATAAAGACGAGAGCTGCCCCTCACGGCAAAGCAAAACTAACAGTCGTGTTTGCTGAAGGTTTAAGGGAAATGTTCTGACTTTTTTATGATTCAGGCTTTTACCTGAAATTATCGACTTTAAAAACAGTATTTTTCTGGGGGAGATATTCCCACACTATACACATGTATTTAAATGGGCTACGGCCAAAAGGAAGGGGACAGAGGTAATTCTGCAATATTGTAAAAATAAAATAAAAATTTAAAAGCAGTATAGTCATGTTGTATATAATTGCTAGTTAAAAATATGGGGTTAGTTGGAGAACTATAAGCCAGTCAAAAAACGATTGCCTGGCAATAAGTATTTAATACAATTTGAACGACTAACTCCACTATTGTTTCTGGAATCCCCACAGTCATTGACAGCTGAGTGGGTGATTGTTGAAACTGATTTCAGATCCTTTAGCCTTGCATTTCCTCGTTATTCTCCTTCTTGCTGTCCACAAATGAGGAAGAAATGAATGCACTGAACTGGGGAGAGAGGCACTTGGACGGGGAAAGAATTTCTCCCTCAGCAACTTTCATGGGAAGTTGGTAGCATCGAAAACAAGGGCAATCTTCGGGTCACCTGGGATAAAAAATCACCCAAATGATGAATAGTCCTGGTATGTTTTCCTTTCCCTCTAATGATGATAAAGAGTGCAAATTTATTTCAAAAGACACCAACATCCACAGATAATAGGGGCCTCTATGCCAGAGGGAGAACTTCCAAACCAGCCAGAATTTTGAGCCTGGACTGAAAGGATAAACTATTTCACCAATTGCTATATGATACATTTATGGCTTTAATTGTTTTGTTTGTCATTTCTCAAGAGACATGTTTCTGACAAAAGCACAATTAATGAAATGACATTTATTTTATTATTTCACTGGAGATAAGCTCAAAGTATCTGACCAACTATGATAATCCTTTAAAATCAGCTACCCATGAATCATACTCACTTGTCTAAGTGGCTTAAAATCTGCTTTGTTTTTCTGTTTAAACCTGACAAGAGGGTAGATTTTTAAGAATGAAAAATAAAATACTAAAACGTTTCTTTTCATTTTATATATTTTTAAGTAAACTTAAGGCTCATTTTCTCCCCAAAAGAATGCCATGTAAAATTGTTAAATGTTAATCATCATTAAATCCAAAATATAATTGATCTGTGACCTTAAAATTTAAAATATTTTTTTACTGCTACAGCATAGCACTTTAAGAATGTCAAAATCAGGCCAGGTGCGGTGGCTCACGCCTGTAATCCTAGCACTCTGGGAGGCCGAGGGAGGAGGATTGTTTGAGCTGAGGAGTTCTAAGCAAGAGCGAGACCCCGTTTCTACTAAAAATAGAAAGAAATCAATTGGCCAACTAAATATATATAGAAAAAATTAGCCGGGCGTGGTGACGCATGCCTGTAGTCCCAGCTACTCTGGAGGTTGAGGCAGAAGGATTGCTTGAGCCCAGGAGTTTGAGGTTGCTGTGAGCTAGGCTGATGCCACAGCACTCTAGCCC